>NAJN01000199.1:0-31107 GCA_005059845.1 Cryomyces minteri
CGGTATGTATTCCACCTCTCGCTCGCGCGTTGCCTCCACCGCGTTGCTCGGCCATGATCGCGCCATCGCTTCCCGGCCCAGAGCAGAGCCCTGCTTTCCTAAGCACGCACACCCCCCACTGAATCATCGCCTCGCCCCCAGCACCTTCCGCCATCACCACGTCGCTCCAAATACACATCTCAGTCAGCCATCACCAACGCCGCGGCCCCCCTCGCCCCCCCTCTCACATACACAAAACCACAACCTTTTCCCTTCTTACATGTTCGCTCCATCAGTCGCCTTCAGAAGAACACTACTCACAGCCGCCCGTCCTCGTCTAGCACCGACCAACCTCTACAGACCAATCTTCGAAAGCAGACTCTTTCACGCTACGATGGGCAAGCAGGGCGTTCACAATCTCATGGCGTAAGTTCTCCCCGTCCGATTCTGATCGGTGGGCTCGAGTGCGCTGCGGCAGCCGACGCCCGAGTGTTGCCGCTGTCAGGTGTGCACGCGCTTCATGGATGTGGACTTTGGCTGACGGGTGCGTGTGTGGTTGTAGCAAGGCCGACTTCGACGCCGCGATGAAGGAGAAGGGCACGCTGATGGTTGTGGACTTCTTCGCTACGTGGTGCGGGCCGTGCAAGGTCATTGCGCCGCAGGTCGTCAAGTGAGTCTATCTCCCTCCCTCCCTCCCTCCCTCCTCTCCACCTCTCCTCCCCAATGCTCTGCCTCACCAGTACATCCCGCTAACAGCCTCCGTTCTTTCTTCCTCTCCAGGTTCTCCGACACCTACACCGACGCGCGCTTCTACAAGCTCGACGTCGACGAAGTTCCCGACGTGGCGCAGGAGCTCGGAATCCGCGCCATGCCGACCTTCATGCTGTTCCGCGACGGCGAGAAGGTCGCCGAGGTCGTCGGCGCCAACCCCAAGGCGCTCGAGGCTGCGATCCAGAAGGAGTTGGGCGCGGGCGAGCAGGGCGCGTAAACAGACAAAGGTGGACGTGAGACTGCTTTGGAGTGGAGATCTGTATCGGGCGAAGTGGATTCGGGGCGGTATGTGGATGGCGAGGGAGGGGGGCGGGTTTTAGATAGACTGGTTCGTAGGCAACACGAAAGGCACCTTTTTTGCAACGCTCGATCTTCTCGCTGTCGGCCACACACACACCGCGTGTCTGGCTTGCACGTGCAGCGCTGGACGTCACCCACGAACCCTGCAAGCCGCACGTCGAGAAACCAACGCTGCGTCTCAATGTCCCACGGGATGCGCGAAGCGCAGCGGTGCACGTCTGTCCGCCACGGCCTCACCAGACGAAAGACAAGAGTCACCGAGAAGGGGAGACCGGGGGGGGGGGGGAGTGGGGGAGCCCACCATCAAACCCGACGCATTCCCCTCACACAGAACGGCGCCCTCGGGGCCGTTGTGGGATGACTCTAAGCTACCACACACCACCCGCGCAACAACAACAACAGCAGCAGCAACGCAAGCAGAACGCGCGACGACAGCCGGCAGGCAGGCAGGCAGGCCTCGGAAAAAGGAAAGCCCTTCCCCCCCCCCTTTCTCCCCCTTCCTCGCATCCTCGTCCGCCGCTTCGGCACGGTGGAGACTACGGGACTCGCGCGCGGGTTGTACGGCCCGCGTGGAGGGCGGATGTGCGGTAGGAGACGAGGGGGGAGCAGCTTGAGCGTGTGCGTGGAAGACAAGGGAAGCAGATCAGGGTTGTGGGAAGACGGGGGGGGGTTGTCTATCGATAGATACAGTGTTGTATGTGGCTGAGACGGATGGAGATGGCAGTAACGGGGAAGGAAAAGCAGGGGCGCACGGCTTCTAGAGCGCCGGGACGAGACCGCAGAGCATGGTCAGGGCCATGATGACGGCGACTTCGGGCACGCTGAGCGCGAGGCCGGCGGCGGCGGCGCCTTGGTAGGCTTCGGTGCTGGGTGCCAGGGCTTCTGCGATGGAGTCAGCGGGTGGGTTACTTGAGTCGCGCGAGGGCTGGAGAATCCTCACCGTCGCTGCCCGAGCTGCTGGCGGTCTCGTCCGAGGGTCGAGTCTTCGAGGGGCCGGCGGTCTCAGCGGCCTGCTCGGCATTGCTTGGGTTGGTAGCCGAGGGTGTGGCCTGCGATTGAGCAGACGTGTTGTCTGCTCCGCTTTGCACTTGGATCTCCGATGGGCTGCCGGTCTTAGCACTGGGCGCAACGTTGCCTCGGTTCATAGTGGATGATTCGACGTGCAATGCAGCAGCAGCACTATAGGCCGCTCCGCTCTGGACTTGGGACTTCGCGGGACTGGCGGACCCAGCAGTGTGCACGATGCTGGAGTTCATCGTGGAAGGTCCGTCAGTGCTGTCCGCTCCATCATACACCTGAGCGTCCGTGTCTTCGTTCGTCGTCGTTATATCAGTAAATCGAGGAGCTCCACAGCCGGAGCAAAGGGTTGCCGTGACTGTGGAGACGACTACGGTGGTGTATGATCCTCTTGGGCAGCTGGCACAAGACACAATCAAAGTCTTCGTGATGGTGCCAGCAGGCTCAGTGGAGTGCTCAAAGTCATCGGCGGCAACGGTGAATACTCCAGTCCGGGACGGAGACGCAGTGTTTCTCGCCGCGTCTTGGACTTGAGACCTCGTCTGGACATTCGTTGTCACCGCACCAGTAACCGATGGACTCTGGCAGCCAGCGCAAACAGCTGCCGTGACTGTAGAGATGGTTACGGTGGTGTACGAGCCTCCTGAACAGTTGGCACAGGGCGCAGTCAAAGTCTTCGTCATGTATGTGGTCGAGTAGTTGACGAGGCCATTCGCAGAGACAGCAGAAGTCGGAGAGGTCCGGATTGAAGAAGCCGATGTTGAAGAGCTTGTTGGTGCAGCATGGTCAATATGCATAGCTAGAGGACCTGTTGAGGTAATGGACTCCAGAGCAGCTGCTGTGCCAGTGCAGTGGGAACTAGAGCACGTAGGTGCGGCTTCGCTGCTGGCGTTCCATCCGAAGGAGCCGTGCCAACTCGGCGTAGAGGTAGGTTCTAATCCCGTCGAGTATTCAGACCTAATGGAAGCGGTTGAGTTGGGTGCAGACTCGACCACGGATTTGATAAGAGTGCTCGCGGTGGATGTCGAGTTCCCTCCAGGGCAGTTGGAACAAGCCGCAACACCCGTCTCAGTGGCATGAAACGTGGCGGTCGAGATTCAGTCTGAGTATGAGCTCGAGAACACTGTACTGCTGCATGCCGATGTGGGCTTCAAGGAGTACTCGGCGGGATGTACCTTCACAAGGGTCCTCGTTATGTACGTAGTCGAGGTTCTCGTCGTGGTGCTGTTGGCCATAGCCATGGTCGTGGTCGGCCCATTGGAGTCCACAGTCTCCGTAACGTACGGT
The DNA here is from genome assembly GCA_005059845.1 of Cryomyces minteri. NCBI lineage: Eukaryota > Fungi > Ascomycota > Dothideomycetes > Cryomyces > Cryomyces minteri. The sequence continues at coordinate 3,355 of NAJN01000199.1, forward strand.
GTCGTCCAGATTGTCTTGGTAGTGTAAGTTTCTGTATTCTGAACATCACCATGATCTGGTGTACCCAGCGCAAGTGGCACGAAACCCACTGCCGCAATGAGGAAAGTGCACTTCATCTTTAGGAACATGAACAAGGAACACTCGGGTCCAGCGATATTCTTATACTGTGTAGATTGAGGGATTGCTATCGGAAGTATCGGAAACGATATCAGACGAAAGTTTATGGTAGCGAACGTTATCACGAAATAGTGTGTATTCTCTCTGACATGGCTACGATACTACAGACGGCGGCATCTACGACTCGTGTTGTATTGGAAAGAAAGCATGACGAGCCGAATCCTAGTTTTGAAGCAGAGAAGTGGGGCGGTAGACATCATGGATTTGTATGTGGAGACGTGGGAACTTTGAGGTAGGAGGCCAGTAGCTTAACAAAACAGCTCGAATCCATGCAAACGGTTAAGAGCCTGGCTCGGACCACAACGTACCTTAAGGTCTCTCATCTTGCCACAAAGAGAACGAATGCGTGCTGCTTCAGTCGTAGATATGACAGCACCGAAACCCTCATAGAAGACTGCAGGTCCGTGGTAGTTCTTTGGTGTCGGCCACATCTTAAACCTTCTTTCTTTGTCATCGAAGACAAATACTGGCTTTCCGAGACGTACTATCATATCGTCACCAAGTCTTCGAGAACCAAGTAGAGTGAACCCTGGGCGCGACCACCAAACCAGACTATGGTGTGCATTGTGGAGACGAACCGTCCCTAGTGCAACCGCAGTAGCCGCGAGTCTAATTGCATCCGCGAAAGACGGAACGACAGTAAAAATCGGGTCGACGGAAGCCTGCGGTTGGAGTCCTGAGCAGTGCTTCTTCCCGTGTGGTATTTCGTAACGAAGCAACGATAGAACTCGGCCATAGAAAGATGTTGGACCGACCTGCGTTTTCGCACTCTTCTCACAAAGCTAGCAGTTCTCTACTCCTCACTCACAGATCCTCGAAGCCTACAGCGCCCATCATTGATACATAAATCCGTACGAGCTGTTGGTGGCCCAGTTCGTTTTGTATCTAGAATGTAAGAGACACCATTACTGCAAGGGACGAGCTTGTACATCTTAGACTCTGTGTATGCTGGTTGTCTCTATAGCTTCAAGCAACGGACGCGGGCTTCGAATGCGAGAACGAACGACATCAGCTCATGAAGCTGATAACCGCGCATCTGCAGGGCTTCCGCAAGCTTGTCAACCAGCAGCGTTACCAGAGCTGGTTCCGCAACATCTGAGCATTCCTCGTCTTCCGCCCAGAAAACGGCACGAAACGAGACTTCAGGATCCAAGCCTGAAGAGCCCGCAGCTCTGCCTCAGCCTGAAGATGGCGTCGATCCGGTTGAAGAGTTGAGAAAGAAGAAGCTCAGGTATATTGGTGGGATACGACTTGAGATCAAGCATAACAAAACTGGCAAAGGTATGGTGGTGACTATGATCGATGGATCTGGAAGAAGAAACAGTGCTGACGGAAAGAAGTTTGTCATGCTGTTGAAGTCCACGTCCACAAGCATCAGGAATGCTGTGGTAATCCACTCTGCACCATGGAAGAGATGTAAAGCGGTAGGTGTCCCAACCTATCTGACGTGTTTCTTGCGTGCTAGGCAGATTGCTCGCGCCATGACTTGGTGGACGTGATGCATTCGTGAGCCTGTCCTGACAGCGAACTTTTCGTGAACTCGTACAAGAAATTGCTGACCTTGTATTCGATTTGAGTAGATCGCTGGATATTGTAGGCCCTTCGAGGGTTCTTGAGCCGACCCAGTCCCCAACGCCTGCAAAGCGACAAGCGGATGTGGCGATTTCAGCAAAGGGGTGTACACGTAAATGAGACTTCGATGGGATAGATGATAAACAATACATGAGGGCGTGATGCTTGACATATCAGACTGAGGGAGATCTCTCAAGAGCTAGCGAGAATCCCTCGCACCTCGTGGGACTGTTCTCTGACAATGTGCACATTCGCACAAGTCGCTACTCAACAATGCAACCGAACCACTCTCCAAGGCCGTGTTAAGGATGCAGACCTCAAGTTCGTGAAACTAACGGGGTCCAATGCACAGGCGGACAAGCCACGCTGCATGGAGCAACTCGATGCGAACTCAACGTCTGACCTCAAGCTCTCGAGCAACCGCTGATATCGCACCAATCTTGTGCCTCACAACGCCGGTCTGGCGTGTGGCGTGTCATGCAGCTTACGGGCGGCTTTCGCAACGCTCAGCGGAACCCTCGTATCTTCGAAGGATTGCCGATACAATAATGTTACGTGCCACGGCAGAGCAAGGCAGCATGGATGCGACCCTGAACGAACCTGGAGGCAGGCCCAGACGGTCCGAACAGCTTTCATGTCGGCGTGCTCCGTATCTTTGGAGCGGAGCTTCGAGTATATCAAGGCCTTCGCCCTCGAGCTTTGTTCTGAGCGCGCCACGACTACCCTACAGAAAGTCAAGCACAATACCCACATACTCAGAAGATCCTGTCTGCTGCTTCCCCGCTTTGGGAACCCTGCGAAGAACTGCCTACACCCATTAACCCAGGACTGATTACTGCGGCTCCATCTACTGTACCTGCGATAGCTTGCATAGTACTGTGCCACTTGTGTTGAGGCGTGGAGACCACCACGTACTTCGCAAGCTAAACGTTCTTCAAATTCTCCAATTCACGAGATCGACGAATTGTGGACGTTGGCTAGCTTAATTGCGAAGAAAGACACTGCACTTCGCAGGACTAGAAAGTCTTCGCCGCCCCCCATTGCCTGCCAAGGCTGTTTTGTCAATAGCGAAATATTGATGTCGGTTGATATTCGCCAGTCCCTTACCTCTCTACGTTACCCATCTCGAGTCGAAGCCGTCTCGAGATCTCAGTTATCTAAAGTCCATACGGGCGATATCACCAGGCCGGCTGATAGCGACCATTGAGCAGTCAAGCATTCAGGTCTGCTATCCATGCCACTCGCAGCATCGTCTCAACTTGCCACTGACTGTGGACAGAGCCGCTATCAAACACGCTGGCGGTCTACCGGTCCATCTCAATCTGTAAACGCACAGGAAGAACTTTCATCCCACTTAGTAGCAGCTCCTTAGCAGATTTGCAACCATGGCGGGCTCTTTCCAGGTCTCCACTATCACCATCATGGACCCCAGTCCTTCCAAGCAAGAGCCGCAGCTAGCCGTGAACGTCAGTTTCCAATTCAATCCAGCTGCATCTGCCCCTACCTCGAGTGCTACAGAGAATGATGTACGTCTCATCGCTCCAGAGGAGTACAAGGAAGCCGCACAGTGCCTTGCCGAAGCATTCGCTGAGGACCATGTGGCGCGATACTTTGTTGACACGCCCGACCGTGCGCACTGGTCTGAAGCCCAGAAGTGGGACTTGCATGTTAGCATACTTGAGTATGTAACGTATGCGCATATCTTGAAGGGCATGGCTTTGACCGTTGGTCCTAACTACGGTTGTGTTGCACTGTGGTGAGTTTTCGAATCATTTCCACGCTGGTGGCTCCCGGATCGGGACTAGTAGAAAGGGGCTTACGATGAGAAAACTCATGGTTAACACATCTTCCCGTCGGGAGAACAGGATGCCACCTGGTCAGAACATGGATGACATATGGACCGTCATGCGAAGCGGTATGTGGCGTCTGCAGTATAAGCTCTCCCCTGAGGGAAAGAAGCGATTCTTCCAGGAGTTTCTTCCACTGCTCCACGACACGAAGCACAGCATCCTTGGTGCTCGCGATGACGACTCGTACTATCTCGTGTATGTTGGCACGAAGGCAAAAGCGCAAAAGAACGGATATGCCAAGAAGCTGATAGATTACGTCACTAAAAAGGTACGTATATGGGGCTGGGCATAGGAAACGGATAGCTCTGAAAGTTGTTCACTGACATCGCGGACAACAGGCTGATGAAGAGTCCCGAGCTTGTTATCTCGAGTCGAGCAACGCGATCAACCCTATCATCTATCGCAAGCTTGGTTTTGAAATAGCTCGCAAGATCCATCTGCAGCGCGGTGAAGCCAACATAGAGCTTGACATCATGGTTAGAGAGCCAAAGAGCTTGCCTGCAGCTCTAGCGTCTTGCTCAAAAGAAGCGGCGCATCGAGACGGGGACCTCGAAGAACAGCAGAAATCCAAGATTGAGCTCACTCTGACAGCTGGGAGCGAGAAGGTCGGCAGCGCAGGTATCTACTCCAGTGCTCCGAAGGTTGAAGGCGTGCGGACCGAACCGTGACACTATGCTGGGTATATATGCGGTGACCGACTTGTCGAAGGTTCTCTCTTGTCTCTTCCGATGAGACATCACGGTGTGCTCCACAGGCTCTTTACGTCGTTGGTTTTGGTGGTACGGTTTGGGTTATGATGTACTGCGGCAAGACCCTGGGAAATAACCTTTGGGGGTTTTTTTTTTGAGAAACAGTAACACCTGCTACAGTCAGTTTGCTGATGTTTCTTCCTTATAGGCAACATTTGATATGGCTTTGTTTTCACCTGAACGAAAACACAGTGTCTTTGGATGCAATTGATCGCTCTCAAGTATTGTCGCAGCACTCCTATGACCTTTGCGCTAGCCATTGCTTCCAGTTTATCTCGACAGATCATCTCTCATCTTCCGTTGATGTACCAATAGCACGTACCGCATTCGTTCTCTGAGTGTAATGCATACACTGCATCATCATCCACGATGGTGCTCATAGCTCCAAGCCGTTACCATTAGCATGCTGCTCTTCCTTTCGCCTGATCAGCGTGTTGCACTGCCTCTCAGCTTCCTTCATTCTCCCTCGGTCACTCAAAACGTACGAGGGCCGTCCCGAATTACACGTTAATACCGCTATGCGTACCTCTGCTATCACCGAACCGTGACCTTCAACGGTCAGCACACCTGACTGGTCGAACGGTAATCAGGAAGCTTTAGACAAGTCAGGCTACAAAGAGAAGGTGGACACCTCTCCCAGCGAGCACGATGCCCACAACGACAACGTCGGAAGTGGCAGTACAGATGTCAGCGGTGAGACGAACGCACGGCGGAGAGAAGATCTCACGCCAGAGCCACCAGAGGTATGCAGATTGCACCAGCTCAACAAGTGCGTCAAGCTCAAGCGTAGCGAGCGCAAGCTGAACCATTCTTCGACAAAGTGGGCGTGGAAGTAAAGTACCGGACCATGGAGTGCTGGTAAGTCGATAGACTCCCATGCTCAGCTTCCTGTAACCCTGCCGAATCCGTCGACAGAGCACGTAGGACTGCGTACGACCTCTTCGCACCACCGATACCAGCCTCGCCCCTGACCTCGCTCGCAGTCACAGTAGCCGAGAAGGACGATAGCGGCGGCGGTAAGCCATTCTCGCGCGGACAAGAATAGCGAGAAGTCTCATGCGCATGAGTCTAAAGGGAGAGAAGCGATAACACCGGGCACATGGTGTACAATCGTACGACATTGATTGATTTGAGCAATGACAAGAACGAACCATAGACCAGAATGTAGACTATCTTCAATGATAGAGACATACTTGAAGCGGAAGAGAAGACGTCAGTCACTAGATTACTATAAGACGAAGCAGCTTCGTCTTACGTGAATCCGAGTCTGGGCTATGAAGCACAACCCATCCATCATCGATTAGGAATTTGCGTGTTGAAACACAGTGTAAAGTGAGTGGGAGTGTAGGAAATGTGAAGGCATACACAATCGGATGCGGCGGCCTGCAGCTCTGACCGCCCTCACGCCACCTCACGCGCTTCCGTGTTTCAATTAACTTTAACATTCGAGGCGCGTCCCTCTCCTTCTCCTCTCACCTGTACCTAGTACATGCCACCTATGGACCGCATATTCGATATATCAGATTCTACCGACTGGCTGAACACCCCCCTCTCCACCTTGGGTCCTGTCGATGCGGCACTCCGCTGTCAAGTATGCAAAGACTTCTATGACACGCCCATGATCACGTCCTGTTCCCATACTTTCTGCTCTCTCTGCATACGTCGCTGTCTGGCGTCCGACGGCAAGTGCCCCGTGTGTCGGGCTAGCGATCAAGCCAGCAAGCTACGCAGGAATTGGACCGTGCAAGAGCTGGTGGACGCTTTTCAGGTGGCTAGGCCAGTTGCGCTGAAGCTTGCGCGGGAAGAGCAGGAGAAAACAGGGCGGGGTAGGAAAGGCAAGAGAAAGCTAGAGGAGACAGATCTCGAGGAGGACGAGCCTGTGAGAGCCAGTCAGACGAGAAAGACGCGGAGCCAGACGCAGCGGTTGGCTGCAATGGAGGATGACGAGGATGAGGACCATCAGCCAGACGATGGGCTTGTGCCGTGTCCCATGTGCAAGAGTAGGATGAAAGAAGAGTCGGTGTTCCTACATCTGGACCACTGCACAGGTCAGTGGGAGCAGAGCAGTGGGCGGAGCTCAAGGACGAGGTCAGACGCCGAAATATCCGCGTTACAGCGTGCATTGAGCATAGCTGACAACCTCGCGGCAGACCGCCCACCAAAGCCTTGCAGAACGGGCCTTCGCAACCACCACCAAAGCCTCAAGAGCGAATCGCTGAGCTGAACTACTCCCTCCTGAAAGACACCGCGATGCGGAAAAAGCTCCAAGAGCTGGGCATTCCAGCATCCGGCCCCAAGCAGCTCCTCATCCGACGGCACACAGAATGGGTGAATTTATGGAACTCAAACTGCGACTCGACACGGTCGAGGCCGAAGCGCGATCTCCTACACGAACTAGATATCTGGGAACGAAGTCAAGGTGGTGGCGCCCCTAGCAACGCTGCCGATCCCAACAGGCCCGGATCGATCATGAGGAAGGATTTCGATGGGCAGGGATGGGCGGAGAGCAATAGAGATGACTTCTTGAACCTCATCGCAAGCGCAAGGCGGAAGAAAAGCGCGCCTTTAGCCATGGAGGAGAAGAAAGAAGAGGGCGGGCAAGAACCGCTAGCGACCACCAGCAGCCAAACAATATGCGACCGCGTATCGTACGAAGGCGACAGCAAAGCGATCTCCAAGATACGGGAGAAAGTCGAAGCGGCCAACGAAGGGTACGAAGCAGAGCCCGTCTCGATGACCGACTTCAAAAACCCGCACCTAGGTGGTCTCCCGCATCCACAGCCCAACGGGACGACATACCGTCCCTACAGAGGCAACGAGGAGATTCTCGCCAAGATCCGCAACGATGCTCGTCCAGCACAGCCCGCAGCGCGCGAGACGCGATCGAGCTCGAAGTCCTCCAGTCCCGTTTACTCGCTACAGCCACAGGCGAACAACGCACCCCCTCCCAGCCCGCAGCCGACGCAAACGACGGCATCCCACCCCTCACATCCCGACACCGACGCCCATCTCCACTCCTACGAAGGCAACGAGTCCGCGCTCTCCAGCATCCGCTCCAAAGTCAGCGCCGCCAATCACCCTCACCCCTCACCCTCCCCTCGCCCGCCTCCCGCCTTCCACGCGCGCGACCCGCCCGAAGCGTCGCCGCACTCCTCCGCCACCAACGCTGTGCCACACGGGCCGAAAGAGCGCAGAAGGGCGTCCGATGCGCCGTGCGCGGTGACGGACCATCTGGGCAAGGCGGGCGCGAGACAGGTGCCGATGTTCGAGGTGCCGGAGGATCCAATCTCGGACATGGACGGCGGGGCGGCGGTGCTGTGATGGCGGGTGGGTGCGCGCGCGCGGTCGGCGCGGAGGTGGAGGTTGTCGTGGGAGATTGTGGCGGGATCGGTGCACCGAGCCGTAGTGTGTTTGCGGCCCTGCTGGAAGCAGGCTGCACGGCGCGTATGCCCGACTCTACTACATCTCTGCTGAAGGAGAGCGTTTGGCGTGGCAGCTTGCGCCACGCAGCTAGACCGACTCGTGCAGGACGCAGTGCCGAGTCGTCTGGGACGCCGAGACGGACGAGCATGGTTTGCACATGGCACATGGCACAGCACACCGACTCGCAAGAAGCATCGCTCGAGTTACTCGTCCGCACCAACACGTCAAACAACCAACCGCCTTGCCTTGCCTGCACACCGCCGTCCCTTCCATCCCCGCCCACGTGTAGACTACTAAGCGTCTTCCCCCCCCCCACAAACCCTGCACCAAACCGCTCAAGAAACCGCTCCCCGATCTCTGCAACCGCCCTCGCCCCTCCCGTCGCCCATCTGCGCCGTCCCTCCTCCCGCCTGCCTCCCTCACCCCCAAACCCCACACGGACCCCCCCTTCACCACGCACGCAGAGAAACGCGCGCGGCATGCATGCACTGGGATTTACGTGTCAGGCAGTCGGGAACCGATCTTTTGAACCCTCCACCCCCGGCCCCCCCTCGCCCCCGCCTGGCCGAATTGAGTGAGAAACGGGAATTTGTACGGGGAAGGCCTGGATGGGGCTTCGTTGACGGACGTGCTCGCGTGTCGTTGGTTGTGCTGTGAGGGACCGCGCATGTTACCTTAGGGGGACTGAAAACGAGCGGGTCACTACAACGAGTTCTTGCCTCAAGGCGACGTACGCGAGAACGGGAGACGCTGTATGGCGGATGCGAGGGCATCGTAGAGGTCTGAACGAGCAGCTAGGACGGGGAGAGGGGGGGGAATGGAGAATTGCGGACCGAGGGACGGCGTGGGTGGTGGATGGTGGGTGGTGGATTGAGAGGACGACCAAGGCTGACGACGCGGGATCGAAACATACCGTACTGCAACGTAGACGGACGTCGGTGGAGACGCGGACGGAGACGGGAGTGCAACAGAGCAGAGGCGCACACCGTAGATACACGAGGTCGGGCCACAAAATTCTACGTGCAGGCGTAGCGGGAAAACCCTACCAAAACCTGCGCGCACTCTCCTGCAGCCGAATCTCATACAGTCCGTGGAAAGGGCAGTGCAGTCCGTGGAGGGCAGACGAGATTGAGAGGGAGTTGGGACATGGTCACGAAGCACGACGTTGATGAGACATCAAGGTTACGTCATCACGAAGCAACAGATGTTTGGAGAGGTCATTGCAACAGGTTGTTTCATTACTTGTCGTGTCGAAGGTGCTAGTGTACAAGCAAAAGCATGCTCCCAGAGGTATTCGTCCGGCGTGAGTGCTTTCCATGCATCGACGCCGCAAAAGTGCGCGCTCGCAAAGAAGTAGGGCCGTCTACTGGTCGACTATCGAGAGCCGACGTCGGAGGTGAGAAGAAGGTATCATCAACTATTTCATGAAGCCGGCCTTTCCGTCTCCGTCAGAGTCCTTCATCGGGTTGAGCTTGTCCAACATGGATGGCTTGTGGCTGGTGCCGGATGTGGAGCTGGACTGGTGGGAACCAGAGCCGACGCCGGAGCCCATGCCGGTAGCGCCCATGTTGGAGCTGCCGTCACGGTCGCTGTCGACGCGGGGGTCGGCCTTGTTGGCAAGACCGGAGCTGTGTGGGCCAGAGGCAGAGGATCCAGTCATGCCAGTCGAGCCGGTCATGCCAGGGGACCCAGTCAAGCCGGAGCCAGTGCCGGTGTGGCCAACGTGCATGCCAGCGGTGTTGCCAGCAAGGGCACCACCGACCGAGCGTGGCTCGCCCTCGAAGCCGTCGTAGCGCTCCTCGCGGCCGGTCAGGACACCGCCCTGCTTCTTGAAGTCGGCCATGCTGACAGCGGGGAGAGCAGAGGTGGAGTGGTGCTGAGGGGCGTTGTGGTGAACCTCGTGGATGGGAACGGTGGTGTGGATGACAGTGGGCTGGATGACCTCTGTGGCATATTGTCAGTACGTGCGGGTGTGAGTATTGCTGTGAAGATGGACTTGCCCTTCTCGACGACCGGCTGGATGGTCTCGTGAACGTGGTGGTGGATGTGCTCGGCAGCGACGACGGGAGCGGTGGAGCGGGTCTCGACGACCTTGCCCTCGATGCGCTCATCGCGGAAAGCAGCTGCCTCCTGCTCGAGACGGGCGGCGATGTCGCGGTCGTTGCCGTGCTCGAACTGACGGTGCTCGACTGGGGCGAGCTTGTGACGGTGCTCTTCAGGGAGGATCTCACGGTCGGCAACGGGCTGGACCGAGGTGTGGTAGTGGTCCTGGTGAACCTCCTTGTCGATGGCGGTCTGAATCTCCTCGTGACGCTGACTGTTGATTGTCTCGTGGACGACAGCTGGGGCAACCTTCTCGTGGACGGTCGTGTCGTGGTGGCCGGACTTGGCCCTGGAGAGAGCGAGTCAGGATCCAATGCTCGCCGGGTCTGGGTTGCAGGGCAGATTGGGGAGGGTGGAGATGTGAAGCGATGGAGCAGCCGAGAACTGATGCTCGGCGTGCAGGTCGAAGCGGGAGGGATGCTGTGCAGAGCGAGGATAGGTAGGAGCTTACATGAAGTCGCTGACCGCTGCCTTGGCCTTGTCCATTGTGAGTAAGTTGTTGGTTGGTAGTGGGAAAGGGTTGGTGGTTCAGACGGGGGAGTTGGTATCGAGGATGTTTGTTGAGGAAGAAGAGGGAATAAGCGGCGGACAGACGGTGGATGATGTATTATGTACGTTTTGGAGGGGCAGGCAGGCGAGCGTCACTGCTGTTTACCTTTGCTTTCCCTTCCTTGCGCATGGATGTCATTATTGCGGGGCGGCCTCCGCTTCGGGCGTTGGGGCGGACGCTAGTTGGCCACCGACGCGCCACGTTTCCCAGCGTCATCCCTCGCGCATTCCGTTCCACAGCCACAGGCGCGCCGCCACTTCCGGGCTGGAGACCTTCCAACACCTCACCAGGAAGAGAAGGGAAGGGTAGGGTAGGGTAGGCTAGGGTAGGGTGAGGTACCTTCAGGTGAGGTGAAGTGAGGTGAAGTGAGGTGAAGTGAGGTGAGGTGAGGTGAGGTAGGGTAGGGTACCTTGAGGTGAGGTACCTTGAGGTGAGGGAGTCGCCTGTTCCTAGTTCCTGCGGTGCTGCAGTGCCTGAGCCACAGTCTGGCCTCTTCGGGACGGCGGGCCTATCGCGGACCGACCTTGCACGGCTCCCGCGTCATCGTCACCACGGGGATGCTGTTCTGACCAAGAATGCCATCGTGGATGATGCCCCAGTCGAGCCTACCTCATCCACTCATCCACTCATCCGCTCCCGACCACTCTCGAGTCGCTCCTCGCGGCCGCTACGGCTGGCTCGGCGTCGCCGTGTCTGGTCCAAGACGGCATCATCCACAGAGCGTCTGCTGTCCGAAGCAGGAGCTGCCGACGATGGAAGTTGCTTCAGGGCGTCAGAGCGGTGGTGACGCTGCACCTCGCCGGCCTGCGACCCTGGCAGGGACTGTTGATATGGATCTGATATGGCTTGATGCGATCAGGCCCAAAGCACCTGCAGGCCGCTGCAGCCGCCAATCATCGTCTCGCCGCTTCACACTCCTGGACGCAGCCTCGCGTCTGGCATGTCTTTCGCTGCCACTACATGGCTGCCACGGGTCTGCACTTCCGGGCATGCGTTGGACACCGCAGTTGCGTACAAGAGCAATGGGTCCAAAGGCAATGGCTTGTAGCTGCAAGAGCAAGAACAAGAGCAACAAGAGCAAGAGCAATGGCTTGTCCTGGCCCAGGCACGACGTCGGACTGGAGCGACGACGGGCAGCCTCTACCGGCACGAGGCGTGGTCTAGGTCGCGAGAGACTCGAGAGCCGTTGATAGCGTTTCTTAGAGCGTCATGCCTCCGCAAAAGGAAGCCACAGCCGCTCTACGCTTGAATCAGCCACAGTGTGTCAGGGAAAGGACCAAAGGGAACGAAGTGGCTACAGTTCACAGGAGAGACGAGATGCAATGTTAACATCCGTTGATTTTATAAGTAAGGAGGACATCCTGATTGTACATGCACAGGCGTCTAGACACCAACCTTCCATTGCTGTGCTGCTTCTTGCTGCGAAGGGTGCAGCAACGCTGCGTTCTTGTTCGCCCCTATAAACTTGGCTTGGCTGGGGTCGAAGTTACATGACGCACGTGAACAGGCTAGCCGCTGCTAACTCCTGACTCCTTGACCATCACGTCCTCTTGCTTGGACAATTGTTTGGGCGACATCTCGAAACCCCAGAGCGACTGCCTCCTCGCACTCACACTCACACTCACACTCACACTCACACTCACACTCACTCATACACTCTCACACCCATACGCCCACACACTCGTACACTCCGCACTTCCCGTCACACTCGCTTCGTACCCTACACCTCCCCCGGACACCGCACCATGTCGAGCAAGCTGAAGAAGCTCTTCCACAAGAAGGAGCCCGAGTCTCCTCCTAGTAGCAAGCAGGCGAGCAGAAGCAGTCCGAGTTCACCAACCTCACCGGTCCGAGCGACAGACTACGGCAGCGCTTCCCAGGGACAGCCCCCAACAATAGGCCACCGTCCCTTGGGTCAAGAGAGGTCTTCGCTGCAGGATGACACAATACGCTCCAGAACGAGCACAGGTTCACGAACACAGGGCATGAGTCAAGGCTCTCCGCGTCGCGCATCTGCCGAACCAAGCCGAGTGCCGGTACGTGGCGGAATCCCAGGCTCTGCTCTCGGCACGGGCAATCATGCTCGCCAGCTACCACACGTCCCTCACGAGTCTGACCTGTCGACCGATCTCCAGCACCTTACCCTGGGTCGTACGGGCAAGTGTCCTCTTACTAGCCCTTCGCTTCCTGCACTCCTTGCTGATCATACACCTGTACACAGAACGGTACAGCGAAGACGTAGCGAATCGCAACATCGAGGACAGCAAGCGAGGTCAATACCAATCCAGAGATCCGGTGTCTGCAACTCCAGGTGGCTACCAACCATTGACACTTCGTCATGGGAGACACTCAGAAGACGTTGCGGACTGGAATATAGTAAAGTCAACAAGTCCGATTTCTAAGGAAGCTGTGCCGGCGCCTCTAAGCGTTTCGAAGAAGGATGTAGCAAACACGCTTGCGAACAGCCAAAGACCACCGATTCCTGAAGCGCCGATAGCATCTGGATCGCCGAGACAAGCGTCGATCTCTAGGAAACCGGTAAGATAGTCTCCAGCAGAGCGTCGGAGGAGGATGCGCTTGACTGACAGTAATTCTTGAAGATCAACCTGGAGAGCTTGCGAGGAAATCAGGCTGAGAAGCGCAGTCTCGACAGCAACCCCACCTCATTGGCGACTCACGACACGCGAGGTGCGAGTGTCAACAAAGCACTTCCTGTGCCGCCCGTTGTCCCCAGCACAAAAGCCACCAGCAGGGATGCTCCACTGTCGTCGCAGACCGGCATTAATGGCGGTGGTTCCATGGTCGAGGAAATGACCGCACCGCCGTCTCTCAAAGGGGTGGTGGACTTGACCAATACCGAGGACACTACGGTCCACGAACGTTGGGCCCCAGGTAAGCCAATAAAAGTTCCCTTGCTATCAGCTTGAACATTCACGGATCATCGACATGCATGTCATCGTGTAACTTGTCATTTCGGACATGGCTGACTTTACTTCCGTCGTAGCTGTGACACACGAGAAAATCCACCGCCGAATCCACCACATCCGCGAAGAGCAGATAACTCGCGAGATCCACTACCACGACGTGTACCACCGCATCCTTCCCGTCATCGACGTCGAAGTGCTTCCGGCCCGTCACTTCGTCCCCGCGGCTGGTGGCGGCTTCCTCGAAATCGCCGAAGACCAGGTGCCCACGAACTACCCGGGCTCGCGCAATTGGGTGATCATGGAAACGGTGTCGAAGATCCCTTCGGATTCGCGGGGACCCTTCCCACCACGACAATTCAGCGCAAAGAGCTTCGAAGGCACCGAGGGTGACTACAAGGAGTACATCACACCCGAAGGCTTCACGCGGACGGAGACGACATGGGTCCACCCACCGACGCTCGACACGACCGAGTATTTCGCGAAGCAGCTGGGCCCATCCGTCCCCTTCCACTTCGGGCACAGGGATCCGACGAAGAACGGCCTGCAGTTCGACATCCTGCCCGCCGCGGTCAGCAGCATTCCCTCTTCCGCAGTGAAGCCCATGGGTCTAGTCATGGCGGAAGGGCGTGTGCAGAACCTCGAGAAGGCCAGTCTCGCCAGCGGGCCGACTTCTTCGGCGCCGGTGCTGCCACCCGTCCCACCGCACCAGACCCTGAATGTGCCGGGTGCCGCGGCGGCGACGTCCAACCACCACAAGGAGAGCGCGTCTCTGGGCTCGTCTTCGTCGCTGCTCGCGCCGTACGTCAGCAACAGCGCCACCTATGCGGATGGCGCGCCGTCGCACTCGAAGCTGCCGTTCCACCGCAAGATGCCCGGTGCGTTCGACGGGGCGTCGTAGTCTCATCCGCACTCTACCAACCGCGGCCGGCCGGCCTAACGTTCATGTATCATAACGAGACTCGTAATTTTGCGTGCGAGCATCCTCGCGCTCCCGCAACAGCGCCTCCCGCTTTCTTTTCGAGCGAGGCGTTGGACCTCGGGGGGGCGGTGGACCTCAGCAGTAGTAAGGGAAAAAGCACACACGTAGCCTAACTTTTGTAATGTCCAATACCACCACTTCTCTTCCATGCCGTGACCGTGACCGCGACCTGCTGCATCCCGCTCGATCGTTCGCCCTCCCAACTACGCCTCGGACGCGCGCGCGCGTGTGACGTCCCCACGCTGTTGCGTGCAGGCAGCGGATCACGTCTGCGGAGAACAAGACGAGATGCAGGAGAAAACAGTGTCATGTTACGCGCGCGCTGCGCCGGTCCAGCCCAGCTCGAGGCGAGGTTCTGCACCCGTAACCCGCTTCCCGGTGCGCGTGCCTCTCCCATGCAGCGACCCCCGTGGCGCCTGGCTGGTCCTGCAGCGCCTCGTTCCACACCCGCCTCCCGGCCGCGTTCGGGGGGGCGGCTCGTGCGCTGCGCGTCTGCTCCTGGCACGCTCCATCGCCACAGGCTCCTGCATCGCCCCCTCTCTTCTTCCAATCTGTCCATGGCCCGAAGCAATGCGCAGCGTGCTGTCTAGTGCGATGTAGGCACGCGCGAGCGTGAACACTCTACTCCGTCCGCTTCCGCACCCTCGGCAGGCCGAACCAGCAGCACTGCATGACGACGAACAAGCCGATACAGACCGGGTGCAGCACGAACGTGCCGACCGCCTGCGCCAGCAGGCCCGTCGTGAAGGGCGCCACCGCGCCGCCACTGCTGCCCGCGCTCGAGATGAAGCTGATGCTCGTCATCTGGATGCGGCGCGGCAGCAGGCGGGTGAAGATGGTTTGCGCGCACGGGTAGATGGGGCCGAGGAGGAGGCCGAGGATGGAGACGGCGACGGCGTCGCCGATGCTGTTGGGGGGGGATGGGGGTCAGTAGGGCTTGGTTGTGGAGAGGGGAGGAGAGGGACGAGAAGGGTGTGTGAGGGCGCTTACACGTTGGGGATTAGCCAGGCTAGCAGCTGGAAGGCCGTGGCGCCCGCGATCAGCAGGTAGACGAACAGTTTCTCGCCGACTCGGTGCGCGGCGTGAGAGAGGGTGAAGCGGCCGAGGGTGATGCCGGCCCAGAAGCCTGCTGTGACGTATCCGACCTATCAAAAGCGTCAGCAGAACACCGTCAAGCTGGAGGGCAGCAAGTCTTACCTTCGCAGGGTCTCCGCCACGATAATTGATCAAGAATGAGATGACCCAGCCCGAAATTGACACTTCGGCGCCCTGATAAGCGAAGATAAGCAGCGCGCCAAACACCGTGACACGATTCCCCAGCGCCTGCTTAAGCAGCTGAAGGTTCGTCGGCTCGCCTGCCTCGACTGCCGCGCGCCTGCTCGCCGTCCGCTCCAGCGCGCTCATCAACTGCACCGGCGCCTCCTTCTCGTACCTCCAGAACGCCCAGCCGACAAATGGCAGACAGACGAGGCGAACGCCGAGGGTGACCAGGTAGTAGCGCGACCACGGCACGCCCTTGGAGACCAGGGCAGTGGCGATGATGGGCCCGAAGATACCGCCGACACCGTAGCTGCCGTGCGCGATGCCGAGGATGACGGTAGAGCGGGCGAGGTTGGCGCAGAAGACGTTGTTGAGGGCGAGATTGAAAGCGGCGCCGATGCCGAGAAAGAGGTAGGCGGTGACAACTACACCGAAAGGCGGCGTGCAGACAATCATTGTGAAGCCGAGCGACAGGACGAGCTCGGAGGCCATGAGTGTTTTTGCTCGACCGAGTCGCTGCAGTACTGTTTCGGTGAAGAACGCAGAGAGGATGAAGCCGGCTGCGTTTGTCACGAAGATCAGGGACACGATGGCATAGCCGATGTTGTAGTCCTTCTCCATGTACGGAATGACAGCTCCCGTCGCCGAATCGGTCATGCCGTTGCCAAAGTATACCAAACAGGCGCTCAGCACTCGCCATTTGTTCATTGGCGGATTCGACCAGCTCTGTACCAGGTTGGCGGCCTCGTCACGCTTCGGACTTGGCGGTCTGCTCATCTCGAGTTCGTTGGGCGTCTTAGGCGTTTGCGCTCCATGAGGCGTGCGGCCTGGCGTCTGCGCCCCTTGGGGCAACGACGCACCTCCGGACTCATTGTAACGGTCGCCCCAGATTGTCCCTAGCTCTATGTCGTTAGGAGTTGAGATAGAGTGCCTGTCTTTTGGAAGGACTGGGGGAAGGTCGGCTATTCTGGTATCCTCAGAGGGACTGTCCAGGAAGGCTGCAAAAGTATAGGCAGACATTACTAGTGAACGAACCGGAAAGAGCTGGTCGTCGCGCACACGTGTTTGATATGTTGATATGTCAATCGTCAAGATCTTTGCTGGCGAGGGCCGAGTATATAAAGGTTGAGAGCTGATGACGTTCTGTCTTTTGCCTTGGAGGTGGATTAGAAATCTAAGGTAATCGAGTCATACAGGAAAGTACCGAAAACTGCAGCTGAAGATCCTCCGCCGTACTTGAGCCAGCTAAGTGTAGCTTGTGAGCGCAACTAGAAAACGCGTTGAGAGCGTACCGCATTCGAGAAATGCTGATGATACATTATTGAGGGGTGGGGCGTGGTGGGGTAATATGGGTAAATGCATCGGCTAACCTTCTTTTCTAAGCTCTCTATTTCTATTTTTCGTTGCACGCAAACATCGCCAAGCTGCAGTGATCATCTGAATCACTGCACGACCACGACCATGGCTCGACCGAAGCGCAACTTGCTGGCTACTGCGGAAGAGACACAGACGCCGCCGGATGTCCTGTCAGATGGGCAATCTGTTGCCAAGGTAGTGAAGGCCGCTGGCAACAACCTGTACAACGTGGAGCTTCCTTCGGGACGGTCTATTCTTGTCGAACTACCTGCACGTTTCCGCTCCACCATCTGGATCAAGCGTGGTGGGTACCTCTTGGTGGATACAAACGCATTAGCTGCACGAGACAACAAGCTAGATGGCGAGGTGTTGAATGTTGTGCGAGATGAGAAGCAGTGGAGAAAGATGAGCTACTGGTGAGTAGCTGACTGCCAACTCGGTAGTCTTCTGAGCGCGGCTGACCTTCGAGATCCAGGCCAGCTGAGTTCGCCAAGAAACCATCGTATCCTGAAGATAGCGAGGACGAGGAGTCGACTGTTGGGAAGATGCCACCAAGCGAGTCAGACGAGGAGTCTTGAGCGCTCCGACAGTGTCGTTGTTGAAGCTATGATGATCCGGAAACTGGCACAGGGAACTACTCGAAGTGAGAATGCTGGGCTTCTTGTTTATTGTCGTTCCTCGTTCCCACCCAGATTCCAGCAACGGTGACTGCCAGGACTCCCACGACGATCTTCGAACTCGAGTCAGTACTTGGATACACATTCCATGCCCACTCCTGCATGGCCCATAGAGCGAACTGCAGAACAGGGTGGAAGCCTGCCCGCCATAGCAAGAAAGGCGTGGCCCATGCGATCAGGGAGTAGAACTGGTAATGGAGCGATCTTGCACAGGGCATACCAGCGGCATTGGCAGTAAGAATGGTCGTGATAACGAAACGCGGAGTGACCCTCCTCGACAATTCTTGCTGCGCCTGAGCTGCTGGGGGATCGAAGATCATGCGGAAGACTTCTGGTATTGAGCGTTTAGAAGGTTCGAGCCACCTGGTGCTGGCAAAGAGAGCGAGCAAAATAGCATGCGCAGCCAAAAGCGTTATTGAGAAGCTCTTGGACAGGAAGACGTCTTCGCCTACGAATCTCCAATTCACTGTCCACTTGAATAGGAACTGTCGCGTGAATTCGAATGCTCTTGAGAAGTAGCTCCTGGCGTTAATGGACAGGAACGGCCATGCAATGACGACCTACATTTAAATTAGTCGGTCCAAACCCATGATACCACCATGATCAGACCTGACTTACCTGCAACTGTCCCATTAATAATGCCTGCTTCAGTGCCCTATTTGCACCTATAGCTTGCAATAGCACAACGCCCACGGCCGGCAGCGCCAGCAACAGACTCATCTTGACCCCCAAGCCCCAGGAATAAGCTATGGACCCGAGGGTCCACGCACGTTTCTGATAGCAGTAGATGGCAATCCACAACGACAGCACAGCGAAACAGTCGTTGAAACATCTGAGTACGAAGATGCTATGCAGCCTCTTCGATAGAACTAATAGCGGAAACACGTAAGGAGGGACTCTTGCCTGTCTGTAGCACGCCATCACAACGACTAGGGTAGTGAGATAGATCAGGGCGAAAATGATCTGTGCGAGCTGGATGTCGCGGCCCTGAGATGTCAAGGAGTATAGAGCATGATAGATGTGGACGTGTGCGGCAGGGTAGACCAGCGGGCCTGTGCCGCCTCTGATCTTTACGTAGTCTCTCTCTCCGCCGACGTACTGCTCGATCTGCTCCATGTAGGCTCTCCAGTCGATTTCAGTGTCTGGTCTGAGTATTAGATTGCGCATTTGATTCTCGTAGCATTGTTCGGAACGGGCTCGAGCACTGACATGGGACTTTCCATATTATGAGGCCACAGAGGACAGCCTCGAAGACTAGGAGGAGAGGCGAGAGCCATCGTGTATGCCTGGGATTGCTTGCGATATCAAGCGCTTCATCCAGGAGCTCCATCTCGTCGAGGGGCAGGGCTGAATGCGGACTTGTTGAGGGACTGCCAGCATCAACTCAATTCTGGCAAGCCTCTAGAGTGCTCAACAAACCTCAACGCGGCCGTTCGCTTGTACAAGCTTCTCCCTAAAAATCCGTAGGTGTCCGTCCGTTCCTTAGGTAAACGTGTAGCTGTTGTTGCTGTACGCTGTACGTGCGGCCGCTAGCTCCCGCAGCTTCGGGTTTCACGGAGTTAAGGGTCAACATGACGGAAGTACAGTATATAAACATCGTCTTGCCCTCCAATTCCACAGCTATCAGCCGCCTTTCCTGCACAGACCAGATCCTCGAACAACAATTCATCACACTGATCACAATGTCGATCTTCGCCCCGGCCCCCGAACCAAAGAGCCTTCTTGGCTACTACCGACTCCTCTCCCCCACTGCCGCCGTCCGAGTTTCACCAATATGCTTGGGAGCCATGAACTTTGGCGATGCATGGTGAGTAGCCTGCGGAACCCGTCCATGTGCCAGTAGTTGAACGTCTCTCAGGAAGGATTTCATGGGTGTCTGTGACAAGAAAACCACCTTTGAGATCCTTGACTTCTTCCACGACCAGGGCGGTAACTTCATCGACACAGCCAACAACTACCAGAACGAAGAGTCCGAGCAATGGCTTGGCGAGTGGATGGAGGAGCGTGGCGTCAGAGACCAGATGGTCATTGCCACGAAGTTCACAACCAACTTCCGCAAGGCGCAGGGTGAGAAGATCCAGGTCAACTTCGGCGGAAACTCTTCCAAGAGCTTGCACGTCTCGGTTGAAGCCAGTCTGAAGAAGCTGCGGAAAAGCTATATTGACTTGGTGGGTACACCAAGGGACTGGTGCTGGGACGGATCACTGACAGGGTTGCAGCTCTACGTGCACTGGTGGGACTTCACGGGGTCGATCCCAGAGATCATGCAGTCCTTGAATGCAATGGTCAATGCTGGCAAGGTGCTGTACCTTGGTGTCAGCGACACACCGGCCTGGATCGTCAGCAAAGCCAACGAATGTAAGGAAAAGCCTAGCAGCTCCTCCCTCCCTCTCACTAACAGGTTGCTGATAGATGCTCGCAACCATGGATTGCGCCAATTCAATGTCTACCAGGGCCGCTGGAACGCTACCAAGCGCGACTTCGAACGTGACATCATGCCAATGTGCGAAGCAGAAGGCATGGGAATGGCGCCATGGGGAGCTCTCGGTAGTGGCAACTTCAAATCTGCGGAACAGCGAGAGGCCAGTGAGGGACGACAGATGGGTGGTCCTTCAGAGGTGGACATCAAGGTATCGGAGAAGTTGGAGGAGATTGCTAAGAAGAAGAACACGCTCATCACCAGTATTGTAAGGCCTCAAACTCCCGCGCGATTTATTGCAAATTGCTGATATTACTTATACAGGCAATGGCATACGTGATGCACAAGGCGCCCTACGTCTTCCCCATTGTCGGTGGCCGCAAGATCGATCATCTCAAGGGCAACATCGAAGCCCTCGGTATCGAACTGTCCAAGGAGGAGATTGATGAGATCGACGATGCGGCGCCGTTCGACGTTGGCTTCCCATTGAACTTCTTGTTCATGAACTCGAAGAGGCACGATACGAGCTTGAACCCTGCCAACGTCTGGCTGACGAAGATGACGTCGTACCTTGATACGCCCGCGAAACCGAGCGTAAGTCCCGTCTCGAACTTGTTCGTTCACCTACAGGAACAAGTAGCTAACGGTCTAATAGCCGATCAAGCCTCACACGAAGTAGAGCATGGGCAACGGAGCGAAGTACTCAAGCCTCGAAAGCAGGTCTGTATAGGTAGTATGAAGGTTCAGTCCACAGTTCTTTTGACCACCGTAAAACATCTATTTGGTGTGATTCTTCTTCGTCTCTTATCGATGCGACCATAAAAATAAGTCTACTATGGCCGAAACATCTCCGGTCGTCCCTGAATATCTCACTCCATACCCCGCAGACGTCACCCCGCGTTAATCGATAGCTACAAATCACCTCCAACTTGAATCCGCCGCGGCTCCCAGTAATCGTGAACCGTCACAGAACACTTGTATCAAGCTCAATCGCTACACACCTCCCTCTCAATACTACGCACCACTTCCCACAATGCCCCTTTACGAAGTCGAACATATCTGCCCACTGACCGTCTCGCAACAAGACGAGCTCGCAGCGGCCATCACCAAGATCCACACCGAGAAGTTCACCGCACCCGCCCTCTTCGTCAACGTGCGCTTCACGAACATCAGCGAGCAAACGACCTACGTGGGTGGCAAACGCGTACGTCAGAAGGGCCCTTCATACATCCCCCGTTCCATCCTCCAGCTAGACACGGCTGATGGATCACTCGATGTACTCCTGGGTTGTGCTGATTCTATATAGCGTCAAACCAACCGCATCCTCGCACACGTGCGTCACGGCCCCTCTCGCACTCAAGACGACTACGCCGACCTGTGCAGCAAGATCACGAAAGTATGGGATGCGACCGTGCCCCTACCGAGACATCCGTTCAACGCGACTGGTAGGGTGGACGTAGAATTGAGGGCGATATTCGTGCTGGGGGACATTGTCGCGGGCATGGAGGCAGGGTTCGTGTTGCCGGAGGCTGGCAAGGTGAGCGTGATTCCTCGTTTGTGATGATTGGAAGGTGGAGAGGTGTGGGGATGGAGGGGTATGCGATGGGGGTGTGGAGGGTTATTGAGTTTTGAGGAGAGCTGATAGGTGTGTGTCATCAGGACGTGCAGTGGTTCAAGGAAAACATGGTGGCGTTCAAGAAAAAGGCCGAGGACGGGGATGATGAGTTCCAGGATATGGTGGCGGAAATCGAGCGAAGGGGTTTGATCAAGAATGGGAGTTGACAAGGAGCTAAGGTTTCTGTTTGACAGCAAGATGGAATACGTTTGAAGTATGCTTTCAGTTTTCGAATACCGAACACAACAGTTCCGGCGATCGGTGATTCTTGTACAGGTACGCTGTTAGATGAGCCAATCCGTGTGAGCTAGCGTTTGAAGGAAACACGTAGACGACAACCGCTACGTGGAAGCTCCCACTAACGTGATAGACATGGGTTGTCTCCAAGGGCATCTCCGTTACTTGTTGAAACCAACTCTATCACAGAGAACGTCAGGTCTACGTGCTTCTGACCGATATAGTATAACTGGCGTACTCGCACTACCGTTGAGGGCAGCCGGTCTGCTTCCTCTAAGCGTAACAAAATGTAGAATCTAAAGCACCTTCATCTACAGTACAGTATACCAGCTTACTTCCGGTGCTCTCAAGCAGTAGCCGAGTGTGACAGCAGCCTGCAGAGTCAAGACATACGCAAAACAGAGCGGAACGCTATTTGAGTCGGAGGGAGCACACCGCAGTAAGCAGATGTGCAGAATACATGTGGAAAAGTAACCACCCGGGACGAAATGAGGAGTGAACTTGGCATAGTGACGGACAGCTGCAGTAAACCAACGGACGATCAGAGAAGGGACGTCGCAAGCAGTCTTGTTGCCAACCACCAACATCTTGGAGCTATATATCAATACTGGGGATAACTCCGAACCTGTCTTTCCACGCGAAAGTGGAGATCCTGCTACACCTGCCAACACCAACTCCTCAACAAAGACGATAGTGTTTTGATTCAACCACCTGCTTCGATGTTTGGTTCTCCAGGTATTTTATTCAAACCCTTTGCAGTGTCTCGATACCCGATCCGCTTCCTCGGTGCATAGCGTACGAAGCGTCTCATGGCTTGTCTCGCAAGCGTTTAGATGCCGCCGCCTGCAGGCAAGGTTTGTGTGAGCAGCCGAGCCAGAAGAACATGCTATCAAGGTGTGGATGTGCTGTGCGAAGCTCGACTTACCAGACCGCGATGTTTCCACTCGATAATCCCCCTCTAGCCGCTGTTGTTTCGTCGCTAGTGCTCGGGATTTGAGGGTAATGTAGGCACTGCCAAACGTGAAAACACTGAAGATTGCCACATTTCGGCGGCTTATGTACAGTTAGTGGAGGTACACAAATTGGGATGTTTGGAGCTGTTGTTCAATGGAGTTGAGCTCTACGTGGAGCTTGAAGAAGCTTACTTGATGTACTGCTGCCACGCCATTGCCACTCGTTGAAGTTCTCGAGGTTGTTTCTGTGTATTAAGTAGTCGTTGAGTTTGTTGAGGTAGTTGAAGAAGGTCGGGTCCGAAGAGAGTCATGTGCGTAGCTACCATGCTGAGTGAACCCTTACCCCAGGTTTCGATCGACAGAGAACGTGGCGGAGAAGCGGGCGAAAGTCGCCGATAAGCCGACCACCGACGTCAATCCAAATACCACTCAGTCCTACATCAGCTTCCAATGCTCCCTGAGTCCGATATACCAGTCACTAAGAAGTCATACCACCACGGCCGCAGCATCTGACCTTGGAAATACGTTACGACTGCGGAGACTGACTTCTATCCACCACCATGGCAGCTTCGTCCTCAACCGCTACTCCCCTCCTCTAGTATGCGCCTCCATCTCAGTCATCTCCAAGGGATCTTACAAGCTAACAAACACAACAGCTCCTGCATCGCGTACAACACCACAATACTAGCCGAGCACACCACCTCCGCCGCTTCCAACACCTCCTCCCTCGCCTCCCTCATCCTGCCCAAGATCGACCATGGCAAGCCGCAAAAGCTGACCTACACGCACAATCAAAACTTCATCCATTACATTGCCGATGCGCCCTCCGAGCACCCCTCCAGTCCCTCCGCAGGTGGCCTCACCTACCTTGTCGTCGCCAAGTCCGACCTCGGCCGCCGTATTCCGTTTGGCTACCTCGTCGAGATCAAGAAGCGCTTCCTCGCTGAGCATGGCGATGTAGACTTCAGCGCGCTTCCTGCCTACGGCGCCGCAGCTTTCAACTCGACGCTGAAGAGTCTAATGATTAGCTATGGTACCACGAAGGCGGGTCAGGACGACGCATTCAGCAACGTGCAGAACGAGATTGAGAACGTGAGAGGCATCATGACCCAGAACATCGACGCGTTGCTAGAACGCGGCGAGCGTATCGATTTGCTGGTGGACAAGACGGATCGGCTGGGTGGTAGTGCTAGGGACTTCAGGCTTAGGTCGAGGGGGCTGCGTAGGCGGATGTGGTGGAAGAATGTCAGGCTAATGGCGCTGCTCGTGGTCGTGGTGATCTTTCTGATATACCTCTTCGTCGGCTTTGGGTGCCGGTTGCCTGGTGAGTGGTTCACCTATCTGCTGCAAGTTAAGGTCGAGTTCTATGCTAACGTACTGTCTAGGGTGGTCACGGTGCATTCGGTAGTCGCAGGTCCGGTCCTGGCGTTTTGGTGTACTGTTCGCAGCACGGCTTCTTTGGCGCAAGGTATCACATTACCTAGAATTAAACAGTGCCTGACGAAGAGAGCGTCGATCAAGCATTGTTGAGTGTGGAAGTGTCAACATATATATGCTTCGTATCTTTGTCTGTTTGGTTGCTGTCTTGCGACAACCTAACCAAGGGAATGAGGTGCCGTTCGATGCAGACCATAAAGCATTGGGGTTGCGTCATCTTCTTCACAGCTGTTTCATTGCATGCCATGGGCAACTCCAGATGAGAAGGGAAGGCTAGTCCAGCGGCCCCTATAGATCACCGCCTTAGCAGTCAAGGTGGTTCCGTGTTGAGGTCTTACTAACATTACCAACGAAAGCTAAGAGTAGTGGAAGCGGCACGAGTCTCATTCGCCTTTCACTACTGCTTCTACTGCTGGCTACCGCACGACATATACAAGCACAACTGCTATGTACGAAGCAGTTCGTATCCAGTCACTCATAATTCAAGGCTGACCTCAGGCACACGATTCCGCAGACACACGAGCTTGTATCAACCGCCACTGATGTAGTGATCTTCTCTCACGAACCGCAGTGCGGAACCGTCATCCTGGATGTACTGCAACGCTTGAGTGCATTTGGTTCTAGCTAATAATGCATTGCGTTGTGCTGGAATCACTTGTGGTTGACATGGCGGAGAGCACTTCGGTTGTGCATGACAAGCACGAGCTTCTTCGCAAAGGAGCTCATGGGTCTTGTGCAATAGCCTGTAGCAAACGTAATCTTGGAGTTACCCAGCTGCCACGATCACTGATCTGTAGCTGGCGATCGATGTCGATAGCGCCGCAAGCGTAATGGCGGCAGCTTCTTATATACATTGTCTGATCAGCATCTTCGTGAATCGACTAATGTGTTCTCAGAGCCACTATTCAACAGAGAGGAAAAGAGCAGTGCGCGGTGCTTTCGTGCTTACTGCAAGCCATCAGACGAAATTTCTTGTTTCATTTCTCATATCGAATCTCGAGAGGCTTTTGTAGTGAATCTTCCGTCATAGCATGTCCCTCGTGGTGCAACCTGTCGTTTCTGTCCGTCTTCCTTGCGTGAGTACGTCTCTCGTGGTGCTGCCGAGTTCAGCCGCCTTATGGTTGAGTGCTTGGAAGCCGACTGCAGACTAGAGGTCGTCGCAGTCGAGGTGCTTCTGAGCTGCAACTGCTTAGGGGTGATCGCCTAGCTTGTCCACTCTACGCGGCGGAGGCATAGCCAGAAGTAGAAGCGGTAGTACTGCACTAGAGCAGATTCAATGCTCTAAGCCCGTCCTGTTTAGGCTATGTTATGCTCGGCTTGCAGCCTCGAAGACACCCCCCCACGCTCGTCTAGTAAAGATTTGGAGGGGCTCTTAACAATAGTAGCGGATGAATCTGATAATCTCAGTTGGCCCCAATGTCACTTCGCCATAGTTCACTTTCCACGTGCGGGAATTTAGCGAGGTACGCTAGTCTCCTATTTCAACGCATGACTTTTCTCTTCTCGACCTTAGCAGCAAGCATGACGCGAATAACACCACCAAATGTCAACACAACATCTACGAGGAGGTGGATGTGGCCGACAGCGCGTGAATATCTCAGCCAAGGAGAACTTCGCAACGAGAACAATCTTGCAGTCATATCGGAGCAACTACAAGAGCTAACTCGCGTCGTTTCTCGCCATATTGCGAAGACAGCCACGAGATCCGCAAGTCCCGCATCTTCCACTCAGTCGTTCAGCATCGCGCTTGACCACAAAATTTACAAAAGTCGCTATGCTAGAAGGAGCTTGTAGGTTTCGAACGAGAGCTAGTAGCTGGAGCATCTCCGGAATCGCTCGACTGCCGACTATACACTAACGGTCGAAGCAATCGGGTGATTACAGCATGCTCTGCAGGAGGCCTTTACATAGCTGCTTCTGCTACCGGCTGTGGCTCAAAGCATTGGAGCCACTAGTGCGACACTATTGCTTCTGTGGTGGGCTACCCTTGAGCGGCTTTGAGGCTGCGATCTCTAGTATAGTCACTTGTCATTCCTCTACTCTCAAGTACTACATTACTTGCCATCTAAACTTGCCAACACGCATCACGGTAGATCACTTTAACATACAAATGTATACGCTCACTTTTCCCCCACAAACACCTGTAAATGCTATTACCATGGCAACCATTTGTCACACGAACGAAAAACGCCGTTTCCCCTCCTCTACCGGAGTCATGACAAGGGCCAGTAAGGCCATCCTGACGAACATGCCGTACTTCATCTATATCACGAAGTCAGTCAGTCAGTAAAATCTCCGCCACAGCGAGTTTTGGGAGGACATACCTGTCTGAAATACGCCGCACGCGGATCATCATCGACCTCCCGCGCAATCTCCGCGTTGCGTGGCAGCGGATGCATGACGATCATGTTCTGCTTGGCGTGCTTGAGTGTGGCGTTGTCCACGACGAGACTGTTCTTGACCCGCTCGTACAGCTGCGGGTCTTCGAAGCGTTCCTTCTGTACACGCGTGCAGTAGAGGACATCGGTCTTGGCGATGATCTCGGGAGTGAGGTTCGTGGACACGACGCCGAGCTGGCTGCGAGACTTGAGGGTTTCGCGGACCTTGTCGGGCAGAGCGAGTGAGGCGGGGGAGACGAGTTGGATAGTGACGTTGTAGTGTTTGAGGAGCTCGCAAAGGGAATGCACTGTGCGGCCGTAGCGCAAGTCGCCGGTGAAGGTGATGGTGAGGCCGTTCACTGTGCCGAGTTCTTCGCGGATGGTGAAGAGGTCGAGGAATGCTTGAGTCGGATGTTCGCGGCTGCCGTTGCCGGCGTTAATGATGGGACGATCGGAGAATTTGGCTGCGATGTTGGCGCTTTCGTCGCTGGGATGGCGGAGTACGATGGCATCGCCGTACTGGTCGAGAGTCCTGATGGTGTCTTCCAAGCTCTCTCCTTTCTGTGTGCTGGAGTGGGCCTCGCTGATAAGGACTGTCTGTCCGCCGAGTCGCTTCATCGCCGTGTCAAAGGAGGAGGACGTTCGTGTGGAAGGCTCGAAGAACATCAAGCACAAGACGCGCCCTTTCAGCACGTCCAGACATCCCTCTCGCTCTACACCCAAGCGCATCTCCTGTGCCACAGTGAAAAGCAAGTGCAGCTCATTTCTGCTGAACTGGCTGACCGACACGATGTGTTTGTTCCTGAATGGCGAGTTGGCCAAGAGCTCTCTTATAGTAGGAGAGTCCTTTGGTTTCCGGAGTATCAGTGGCGCTGCTGGTACTACGCTGAAGTCCTGGTAGTCAACCTTACTGATCTCCAGGTCGTAGTGCCGAGCTATGGCCTCGATGAGTATTTTTGCGTTCTTCACGTTCGTGACCAAGGGAGTTTGGTAATCGATTGCCATCCGCCGGGTCCGATAGCCTTTGCTCATGTAGTTCGCCGGTCTCCTGTACCGGTTGCTGGACGGCAAATTGATGTACAAATCAATCT
>NAJN01000002.1:0-129321 GCA_005059845.1 Cryomyces minteri
GTGACAAGTGTATTGGTAGGCGCAATCGGAGTCAAGTCCAATGACTGAGAGCTCCGTGAAGATGACATCTTGCTATAGGAATCAGGCGCACTGTCGTCATTCGATGATACAGTCGGTGCACGAGACCTTGTCTTTGCACGAAGTGTCGCTTGTCCGTTGCCTCTCTCGGAAAGCGAGACGGTGTTATGCTCCTGCTCGCTGAATCGTCTGTAGAAGTGTGGAGTGCCGAAACTGGCATTGGAAAGGCTAGGAGAGGCTCTGGTTGCTGCTAAGGCCCCAGCAATATTAGATGGTGATCTCGAGTAATCCGCATTACAGCCTTCTGGAAGCGTGAGGTTCTTAGGGCTACGCGAAGCTGGAGTTGTTGCGTTCAGTCCGTAGCTGCTACCCGTGTCTTGCCTGCGTGCCGGGGTCGTCTCGAGTGGTGTTTGAGGAGATGAGGAGAGTCTCCTGGAGTCTGATGGTGTCCGCCCTCTGCCCACTGTGCTGGCAGCAGCCAAGGCTCCATTGGTGCCACTGTAGGTCTGGGGAAGATGGTTCGGCTTCGCCGGAAGCTTCCTGAAGGCTAAGGTAGCCCCTCGAAGGGCTGCCCCTGGAGGGTCAATTGGCAAGTTCTCAAGATGCCTCGTGGAGGTCGTAGACCGAGAGCTGTTAACGCTGGTCATCGAGCCATTGGTATGAAGTTCGCCGCCGTGGGCATTTCTGATGCACCTGGACAGTGACCATATAAGAGGAAGCGGCGGCGGAAGTCAACAGAGGACAATAGAATGGCGAGATTCGGAAGCACCAAAGTACCCTGAGTAGAACGGAGAAAACGCCCGCACTTCCGCACCCACGTGCGCACGTGAACGTGTTTTCGCGATGGGTCCATTGATTTATATCGCTGCCTACAACCATACTCAATTCACTCGAACGTCGTCGCATCTGCCCCTTCTCTTAGTGAGACGAACCGAAGGACCAGATTCACACCAACGACTGTCATGAAAGAGGACCTGACACGCCTACAGCACGGAAGACCCGAGTGCACTCCGTGCTGTGACCACATGTGCGATGCTAGAGATCTCGAAAGATGTCTAACGATGTTGAGATGCCCGACACTGCCGCTGTCGAGGAAAAAAAAGCTACAGTACGGTCATGGCGCGCTGACACAGGAGGACTTAGACGCAAAGTAAGGGCTAATAAAGAAGTCCTGCGATAGTTTCTCAATGACTCAAATTACATGTTAGATATCCAAATCGTCCCCACAATCATTCAAAAACACTGTGCTTCCACGAGTTGTTCCAATCACTCTTCAACCTCTTAAGTGATAACAGAAAGAAACACACAGGCCCCGTCACTGCACGCAAGAAACAAGGTCCACATGGACCTGCCAACTTGACACCCAATGAGGTCCGTCGATCGATCATTGAGCGGTTCATATCAAGATGGCGAAAGGAGGTCGGCAACGACATCTATCCCGCCTTCCGGTTGATCATTCCCGAGAAAGACCGAGATCGAGCCATGTACAGTCTCAAGGAGAAGACTATTGGGAGACTCCTTGTCCGCATCATGCAGATTGACAAGAACTCTGAGGATGGCTACAACCTCCTCAATTGGAAACTCCCCGGTCAGAAAGCCCTTAGCTCAATGGCTGGTGATTTTGCTGGCAGGTGTTTCGAGGTTCTGTCCAAACGCCCAATGCGAACCACCGTAGGTGATACGACTATAGCAGAAGTTAACGAGATGTTGGACCGTCTGTCCGTGGCTCAGAAAGAGGAGGATCAGCTTCCGATCTTCCAGGAATTCTACAAACGTATGAACCCTGAAGAATTGATGTGGCTTGTGCGTATGATTTTACGTCAGATGCACGTCGGAGCAACTGAGAAGACCTTTTTTGACATCTGGCATCCTGATGCGGAAAATCTGTTCAACGTGTCTTCGAGCTTGCGGCGCGTGTGCTGGGAGCTCTGGAATCCGGCAATTCGACTTCAAGGCGATGATTGTGGGATCGGTCTGATGCAGTGTTTCCAACCACAGCTAGCGGCTTTCCAAATGCGTTCCATGGAACAGATGGTGTCAAGGATGAAGCTGACTGAAGACGACGACGCATTTTGGATCGAAGAGAAGCTCGATGGTGAACGCATGCAACTTCACATGATCGAGGATGATAGCGTGCCTTGTGGAAAACGCTTTGGTTTTTGGTCACGGAAAGCGAAAGACTACACTTATCTCTACGGGAGCGGATTTCAGGACGAGAACGCTGCCTTGACGAGACACCTTAAGAGTGCTTTCAACGAGGGTGTTCGGAATATTATACTCGATGGTGAGATGATTACATGGGACCCGGAGGAAGACGCCATTGTGCCCTTCGGCACTCTCAAAACTGCCGCTCTCTCCGAACAGAGAAATCCATACTCGACAGGTCGCCGCCCATTGTATCGAGTGTTCGACTGCTTATACCTCAACAATGAAAACCTAACCCTTTACACCTTGCGTGACAGGCGTAAAGCACTTGAAGCGGGTGTCAACTGCGTTCATAGGAGACTAGAAATACACCAGTACACAGAAGCCCACAATGCAGCAGAGATCCAGCCATTGCTCCGTCAGGTCGTGGCAGAAGCTTCCGAAGGTCTTGTCATCAAGAACCCTCGATCCATGTATCGCCTAAACGAGCGCAACGATGACTGGATCAAGATCAAACCAGAGTACATGGTGGAGTTTGGAGAAGCATTGGACTGTGTTGTCATTGGAGGCTACTATGGCTCCGGCCACCGAGGGGGCAGGCTCTCTAGCTTTTTGTGCGGTCTCAAGGTAGATCAGAACCAAGTCCAGCAGGGTGCAAATCCCCTGAAATGCTTCTCTTTCTTCAAGGTCGGCGGTGGCTTCGCCACTTCTGACTATGCGGAGATTCGCCATCACACTGACAGCAAATGGAATGATTGGGACCCCAAGAACCCACCGACAGAGTTCATTGAACTGGGCGGAGGAGACAGGCAGTACGAACGGCCAGATGTCTGGATCCGGCCCGATGAGTCAGTGGTGTTATCAGTCAAGGCTGCTTCGGTTGCAGGCACCGATCAGTTTCGCATGGGGATGACCTTACGCTTCCCGCGGTTTAAGAAGCTAAGAACAGATAAAGACTTCAGTTCTGCGCTGTCGATACAGGGATTCATAGAATTGAAGAACAACGCAGAAAGAGAGCACAAAGACAAGCAGTTCAAGATCGACGACGCTCGAAGACGAAACCCTCGAAAGGCAAGGAAGAAGACATTGGTGGTTGCTGGGAACGATGAGTTGCTGAAGACGCCCTATGGAGGTCCTGAGACGAAGGTCTTTGATGGAATGCATTTCTGTAAGCTGTCTGAACGTATTACACGACAATCGGCTAAACTCATCCAGATATCATGACAGAGTCCATCAAACCAGTGAAGAAGAGCAAGGCTGAGTTGGAGCAGCTCGTCAAGGCAAACGGAGGCAAAATAGTGCAATCGCAGACCGCCGCCAAGGATGTAATCTGCGTCGCGTGCCGAAGTACGTGTTTCTTCCGTACGTCTCGTGGAGTACGACTAAAGTCCTGGAGATTTGGTCAAGGTAGCTTCGTTGCAGAAGTCCGGCACCCACAACATCGTCCGTCCTTCTTGGCTGTTCGACTGTATCAAACAAGGCGAAATAGATGTTGGAAGACCCAACGTCCGTCTCCCTTTTGAGCCGGAGTAAGCCTAAAAAAAAGTTAGTGAAGTCTAACCTGGCACACACGCTGACAGCTGTAGGCATATGTTTTTCGTCACCGAGAGTGACAGAGGTCTACTCGAGCTCAACATCGACGATTACGGCGACAGTTTTGCACAAGACGTGACGACCGAAACGCTGAAAAAAGTAAAGAAACAGAGCTGGCATTTTGACCACAACGACATATGCTAACACGTCTACAGATCCTCGGCAGCATGCCCTCAAAGTTTGACACTAATCTCGACCGTGCAGAAATCTTCGGCGAGCTTGGAGCCTCTAACGCAGAGCTCGACGTGCTCCCTGGTTGGATGTTTCAGGGTCTAGTACTGTGTATAGATCGACCTGAAACTGCCAAAGCAAATGGCCTCCCCATCGAACATTCGAGCGGCCATTCTACAATATCAGAACCGCCTTTCGACAGAGCAGTGCGCATCGTCAAGTTCGCCGGCGGCCGCGTGACCGACGACCTCCATGACCCCAATATCACGCACGTAGTCATCGGAGCGGACAGGTCTCGACTGAGGAAGATCAGGGAGGTCGTATCAAGGTGCGACGGATTCTCACTCAACGAGAGATTGCGGTCGCTAATGCACAGATGGCTATACAGAAGACCGCAATTCCCACGATTATTGACGATAGCCTGGATACTGGACAGCTGGACTGAGAAGACTCGGCTTGACGAAGAGCGTAAGTCTCATGCCGCAAGACACAAAAGCCCGCGTGAACATTCAGTGAACTTATCGTTGTTGTAGGCTATGCTCCCGTATGAGTGCCGTTGCGGTGAGCCATACCGTCTCGAAAGGAGCCTCTATATGCCTGCCATAGTTCGGCTGCGGGATACGGGCACTGTTCGATGCACAGCGGCTTGGCATGCGCTTCTGTGGCGTACGAGTGCTTGTGCGAGCTCTCACGCTTTTCGAGGTCGGGCTCCGTTGGGCAGTACTCTGCTGGCGATGCACAACGGGGCAAAACAGCCGTTCGGGCGACCGTGGATTGCTACTAGTATAACATGGGTCTTCCGATGAGTGTCATTGCTGTTAAGAGAAGAGGTTCACCTAACAGCATAGTCTCTTTCGGGGCCTGGAGAACAGCAACATCAACTCCCGTACGCGTGAGCCCTGCCGGTACGTGCGGGTGGAATGGCGAGTATCCTCCACTTGTCTATCGCTTTCCGTACGATTCGGCGACTCCTTGTTTCTTCACTCTTAGATACCCGTTCTTCTGTTCTATTGCATGTACCTTAGCATTGAGTTTCAGCTGCACACGAGCTGGCAATGCTCGATGATAAGCAAGGCGCACACCACTACACGATGTGCTTGCTCTTGTGAAGGTCCTCGATCCCTAACGCCGCCAATGCGTCTACGCAAGTGCAATGCCATGCAATCATGACTGTCGTCTTATGTCATGTCAATCATCCCCTCCTCTCTTTCTCCTGAGCGCGCAGGTCTTCTAGGGCTGATCAGTGGCACTGGTTCTGTTCCCGTGACTAGCAGCAGCACCACCACCACCAAAGACGCTCCCTTTGACCCCCGTAGCCATCAGTCCCGTCGTCTCCTCCGCCTTGATCCTCTCGCTCGCCCTGACCAGCTTTTCATACACCACATCATTACCATTCGCATAGCGTCCCTGCACCCCGGTTCCATGATTTCGCGCGCCTGTCTCCGCCGCTTTGATTTTGTACGCCAAGTCCTCAATCTGCTTCGTGCCGTAGTCGCGGTTGGTGAAGAGCGGACTCGCCGCCAGCGTATTGACCCAATACTTGTTCCACAACGCCTCGAGCAGTTTGGAGTCGAGTGTTGACTTGAAGTGCGACACCTCGAGCGCGTAGTAGCGGTCGGCGTGCGCGCCGAAATCCTCCATCTTGCCCGATGGAATCGTCTGCCAGCCGTTCTCGTCGGCCCCGCCACCACCAGTGCCGCCGCCGTTGCTGCTGCTACGATCAGGCTTTTTGTAGTCCTCCGGGAAAGTGCGGAAGGCGCCAATCTCGACCTTGCCCGCGCTGATCGTGCGGTCCGGGTCGATGACGACGGCGAGGAAGGGGTCCGAGTACATCTGCTGCGTCGCCTGCGTGCCGACGTCGATGCCACTGAGCCAGCACCCGTAGCCCGGGTGGCTGTGATACCAGCCGACGGCGTTCTCGAGCTGCCCGACCTCGCGCGCCCGCTGCAGGTACTTGACCATGTACTCGTTGGCCTCGTCCTGGGCGTTGACCCGCGTCTCGGTGCCCTCGACAGGGAGCCGTAATGCGTCAGTCACGATGAATGTGTCGCCGTAAACCGAGCCTTGCATCAGCCCCATGATCTCGAGCGAGCCGCCAGAGCGCGCGTGCATAACCATTTTGATGAGCGCGACGGCCGAGATGCGCACGTGCTTGAAGTGGTGCGGGTCGGTTTTCCAGGGGCGCGCGTCGTTGATCTTCTTCTGCTCGGCGGCATCGTAGCCGTAGAGGGCATCGCGAGTGGGATCGAAGAGGCGGACGGCGTTGTCTAGCTCTGAGGAGGGAGAGAAGGATGTTAGTGTGAGTCGGCGAAAGGAGAATCAGAGACGGCTGTATAAACCGTAAACATACCCCAGGTTACCCGAGCGGAATCCATCTCATGGCAAGCTGAGAGGGATTGAGGGGCTGTTGAAGGATGGGTTGCAGAGCTCCGACGTTTCTGTAGAGGTGGTGTTTGTAAAAGCAGGAGCGGAGCTTGGAAGTGAGCTTTGCCGTGGAACACGATATCCACTCGCCAAGAGTAGAGCAGGGGCGGAGCGGAGCGGAGCGGAGCGAAAGCAGGGACAGTGAACCACTTCCACTGCGTGATGAGGTTACATAGTTTGCCTTTTCTCATTACCCACGCCCACACGGTCTACCCTGAGTGTCAACCAGTTACGGGCTGATCCCATTGAAACAGGCGTTTAAGTGGTCCTGACAATTTGCTATGGCAATGCCCAATCACGACATGACCCGCAAAGATATTAAGACCACAGGCGTCGCAGCACCCAAGCTTTGAACAGTCGTCTCGACAGGCTAGCCCTCCGTCACGTTCCCCTCCTTATCAGCCGTACAAGCTCTCACAATGAGCTCGATGTCACAACAGTCATTGCAGGATCTGTCTGTTAATCCGCAGGCTCGATCAGCGGTAGGTGAAAGAGCTGCCTCAGGTCCAGATAGCGCAGATCATTTAGATTTCAAACGAATCAAAACCGAGCCCAGGATGAAACCGGAAGCAGAGGAAGTTATAGAAACGGCAGTGTGGGACACGCCTACCACGGCCAAAGATGAACTGATCAAGACGGAACCGTTGAGAATGAAGGCATGGAAAGACCACGAGCTTCGGAGTCTTGCGCTGCAATTTTACCAACAGCTTCTCATTACGCACAACTCCACCCGTCCCCTAAGACATGTCCCTCGCGCACCTACCCAGCAGCTGAAGATATCTTTCTGCCATAGGAACTTACTTTAAAGCGGAAGTAAGACCATCAACAAAGACGTGCCACAGAAATGTGGAGTCGCGAAGAAGTCTAAGAGATTTGAGACAGGATTCGACAGATCAGCAGTGATCTTGACGCCAACCCAGAAAGCTACAGACCCCTTCTTCAGGGGAAACGATGAGGGCCCTCGGCTCTGAAGAAGGGACCACCAGCTCAATGATCATGGATGGCCATTTGTGTTCATTGA
Organism: Cryomyces minteri; assembly: GCA_005059845.1. Taxonomy (NCBI): domain Eukaryota; kingdom Fungi; phylum Ascomycota; class Dothideomycetes; genus Cryomyces; species Cryomyces minteri. The sequence continues at coordinate 7,373 of NAJN01000002.1, forward strand.
GTTCGAAGCACGCTACAGGAGGACGGAGGAGTCTCGAATCGCTCTACCTGACGAGAGGGCGGTGCTGCATTCTCTGCGGCTGCGCCGAGCTTGACTGAAGCCTGATCTAGGCTGTTCCCTATGCACACTATCTGGAGATCTACATGCTGTAGATACAAGTAGTGAAGCGACAGCAGTACAATATCCTTCTGTGCGGGTTCGGCGCTTGTGCTGGACCTGATTTGGCTCCTCATTCCGCAGCACAGTGTTCACTCTCTATCGGGGTTGCCTGCCTCCATCATAGGTTGAACGCTTGCAGACTTTATTTCTGCTTCTGTGAGGGATGGGCCTGATTTGGCGAGTCTAGGTCTCAGAAATCACTCGTTCACTCTGCGGTTCCGCGAAGGTCTTGCTTTGTCTAGTGTCTGCCATGGCTCTAATTTCCAAGTTTTCCCAGAAATGTGGGCGCGAAGCCAAATAGCGGTGCCTCTTGGTGTTTTGCTTCCTCTGCTCGTAGGAGATCGGAGTGCAGGATGAAGAGCGCATGATGGAGGGCATGAGCCTGTGTAGTGTTTGCGACCGTATTCTGCTCGATGACGGGAAACATCGCGGCGACGATTTAGACGCTGTATCGACCTTTCAGCCTAGAACAACACTAGTGACTTGGTAGGTTACGAACTGGGAGGGTTTCAAGACGAGTACGGTAATGCCTGTGCCAACGCGCCCCCATCCCAGCTCCATCCAAAACGCAGTCGCAGACTCTTTCCCCTTTCGCCCTGTCTCCCGATCGCACAAACCCTCATCTCCATACCTCTCACTTCACACCCGCTCCCCTATCTCTCCTAGTCCTTGTCCCTTCCCGCCTGCACCCTTCGTCGTCTTCTTTCCCCCACATTTCCTTTCCTTTCCACGTTCCCCCTCCCCCTGCCTCCTTCCCTTCCCCGCCCTCCGATCTGCCTCTTCAAAACTCAACACCTCCCTCTTCCCCATCCGTCCATATCGTGCGACAAGACAAGCCACCAACACTGTAAATAGCATTGACGCCACAATAACAGCGATAGCGAGGCTGGCGACAAGGGGAGCGGAGAGAGTCATTTCCTTATTTCGTAGGGTGTAAGAGAAAGAAAGTGGAATGAAGTGTACGGGGGGGACAAGTGGGGATGGAGGGAAGATGGTGGGGGGAGGTCGTTAAGGGATGGTGGTGTTGATGTGGTCGAACGTCTAGCAGCGCACAGCGTGCACGAGAGTTGCAAGATGAGGATTATGCAGTGAGGTACCATTCCTGGCTGCAGATATGTGGCCACCCATCTAGAAGATCTTCCTACCAATCACAAGAAGAAGTTATTCAAGCATGTCTCCCCCCCCAAAAAGAGAGGGTCTCCCCAAGAAAACCCCGCTTGTACACTAGATCCACCTCAGCGTTCAAATGTAAGCAAATACTTGGGCAAGCGGCCATCGAACAAGACCCAGAAGAAGACGACCAGGACTACGACCATGAAGAGAAGATCCTCCATTGATCTGTTTCTTGGAGCTTGCAATTTATGGCAACGGTGTGCGAGAGGCGTGGCGGAGTCGAATTGAGTGGATGGAGTGCGGTGTGTGTGTGTTCTGGTGTATGTTGGGGGAAAGAGATTCAGATCAGATGTAGGCGTTAGATTTAGATGTAGATGTAGACCTAGATGCACCGATGGGAGCAAACATAGTATCTATGAGTGTTTGTTCTTATGATGCGGATAAGTCTTGCACAATAGTGGGGTAAGCCGCTGAGAAATTGCTAGAGAAAATGAACGCCGTCCAAGGTCTTCCTTCTGTCTTCCTTGCAGGGGGAGATGCGGACGAGTGCAGCAGCAATTGGAAATTACGATTGTGTACTTGGCACGCAGAACCGCGCTTCAGATCAGAGCGGTGCTGACGACTTGGTAATGTGTATGCACCTCAGTTGTGACGATTCACAGCTTACAGGACACTGGTGGAGCGGGAGGAACTCATATACTTTCCCTTCACTCACAACTTCTTCAACTATTCTCCTACCATCGCGGCCATCGCCCTTCCTTCAAGCGAAGTTCCTGATATCCTTCTTAGAAAGACTTTCTCTTGCCGAGTTGCTGACTCTGCTGGTCTGAGGTCACGGACCCAGAGTCTACTTCTACTACTGGCTGTCGTTTCATAGTGCGGAGAATTCTTGACGAGAGTGGTTGAGAAATGTGAACATCTCGACTACCACGAGCAGCGTTGTATGAACAGAGCCTATCATTTTCAGCTCCTTAATCTCTCATCATCTTGTTAAGCCCCCTTCTCCAAAGCGGCACAGAGTAGGGGTATAGCTTCAAGCACCCCCTTTACCCAACATTGTGTAGATCGCCATAATGCAGCGGGAGGGTAAAAACGTGCGATATACGTACTTTGACTGCGTTGATACGGCCAGCGAGAGGAGATTGGGCAGCTACAACCACTCTGTTTTGAGGCGTTCATCACACGTCGTTGACCAACATCCAGGTAAATCTTACTTACCTAATGCATCAGATACTGAGTGTCGGAGTTCCCAACAACGGAACGGTAGAGGTGGACCCAGACCCAATGTCCATGCCACCTGATTCCCTACGCTTTTGTACTGCGGATGTGTTGTTGCGACGTTGCTGCGATGGCGCACGGGTGGCGATGCAAATCTACCTACTTTACCTCACAGTACGTATATTTCGGCAGGCGTTGCGTCCCGCTGCAAGGCGCCGTTAGCGCCGGGTCTCGAACGTCTGGCCAGAACGAGGGAAACAACTGAACCAAACGGCGTCCCATGGAGTACCACGACAGTTCAACAGCTGGAGAGACTCACACTAACACAAAGACTTGGAACTCGCACAGGGAGACCCCTCTAGAGATTCACAATACTCTGAACAGACTCGCAGCCTTCACCAATGGGTCACATCTTCTGTGATTACTACGACCACTTGGAAGAGGGATTCTTTGATCAGCGACCTCACATTCGTCTCCTGTTCTGGTGCCAGCATCTGCCATCGAATCGCTGTCGTTAATTAGAAACATAGAGCACTAGGACCAACATTAGAGAAAGCGCCGTAAATCATGGAAGATAGACCTACCAACATTGGCACAAATGGCTTTCGAAAGTTGGCTCCTAACAGCGTGAAGTCGCACTCGCATGCACCAAAGGGCTTCGATGGGAGTTGCATTGTCGACATCGTAAAAAACTCCTCGAGTCTTCGTTCCTTCGCTGTCATTGGCGTCTTGGAGCTCCTCGAGCGCGATGAAAGACCAGTCTTCGTCCTGGATCTAAACGCTGACCCTAGAGCCAGTCCTGTGTATTACAACCGAACCCTGCGAAATTCCGATAGCCTCCGTAATAAGATATCCGGCCAGGAAGACGCATCTTCACCATCTAAAACCATTGATAGATCCGCGTATCCTCACTTCAAACAGTGGATGCTCAAGAGGGAAGGCGAAGCGGATGGATATTCGAACTCGGCACGGTATACTGGCATTCAATGGATTGCGACTACACTGCAAGATAATTGGCGGGTTATAAGCGGCAATTACTACATACAAGACCTGACGGTGGTCAGACGTGAAATAGAGAACACGGTCAACAACTACGCAGGTGGTAAAGAAGACACTCACTCCTCGACAACCCGTGAAAGCGATGTTTGTCGAAGCTCTAGGGCAAGCCAAGAGCCGGACTCGAAGCCTGCAGAGGACTCTCCAAGTGCAAAGACCACTGGTCTTGGATTGTTCGACTGTACCGACCTCAGTCTACCTTTACGAGTATCATCTCCCCACTTGCGCTTATTCAGAGACTTGGACTGAACGGCCACCAAACTTGGGCCGATGGAGACATGGTCTACAGAGCTTCGTTGGATGTGTAACGTGCTTATGACAGATCCTCGTCCTGCGGCGATGTACTGGGGCCAGGACAAAACTGTACTCTACAATGAGGGATATGTGGGGGTCATTGGCAAGATGCACCCTTGGACAATGGGCAAACCCTTCAAAACTGTGTGGGCGGACTTGTTGTCCACTTTCGAGCCAGTGTTTACCAAAGCCGAAGAAACTGGTCAACCTTCGACAACGGACGACGCAACTTTCTTCATAGACAGAAATGGCTACATTGAGGAGACCCATATATCGTGGTCCATGATACCTATTGGAAGCGAAAATGGACACATAGCATAGTAAGTTGACACAACCCAGGAAAACCCATGGGCTTGTACGTCCTCTCTGGGCTTGGCTTATATTTCAACAGTTACAACCCAGTTATTGAGACAACGAGAACAGTGATTGCAGACAGAAGACTGTCGTCGTTGTTGGAGCTCGGCCAGTTCGTTGCGATGGCAGAGGAGCCAAAGAGCTTCTGGCCCCAATTATTGAAAGGCCTGGAGTCCAACATACATGACTTTCCCTTTGCCATTCTATACTCCTGTATGGAGGAGGCCGACGACAACTCAATATCATCTGTAGAGTACACCGACTCGGGAAATTGGACCTTTGAGGGTGCCGTCGGACTCCCTGTAAGCCATGCGAATGCACCGGTACACCTAGACTCCAACCAGGCGGCCGAGGAGATCACATCATCTTTCCGGGAAGCGATCTGTGCCGACACTCCCACTCTGTTAGACACTCCGCTTCTCGGTCGACTCCTCAAAGATGTACCATCTCGATCCTTTGGCGATTTGTGTCAGTCTGCTGTAATATGCCCAATCAGGCCCATTAAGAGGGAAAACGTACTAGGCTTCCTAGTAATTGGAATAAATCCGCGAAAAAAAGACTACGACTCTGACTACCAGCTCTTCATCCAGCTTCTGGCCCGGCAGGTAGCTACCTCCCTGGCATCAGTCGTGTTGCTCGGCGACGAGATCAGACGCGGACGCATCGCGGCGAAGATGGCTGCTCAGGAGCAGATGGCGCTATCAGAGACATTAGCTATCCGCACGCAAGAGGCCGCCAATAGTGAAACGCGATTCAGAAGTATGGCTGACTTGGCCCCTGTCGGCATGTTCCACATCGATCCTCAAGGTGTAGTAGTGTACGGCAACGAGCAGTGGTTCGCAATCACTGAGCATCCGAAAGACGTCATATACCCGATGTCCTGGTACAACGTCTTCGACGAAAGAGACCATCCGTTGTTGGACCAAATATGGAATACTCTTCTTGTTGCCGGAGATCCGATATCATGCGAGCTATTCATGAAAGGGTCTCTTACAGCGCCCGAACTTGATCATGGCCGCCCAATTGATCGCTACGTACTATGCGCGGCTTATCCAGAGAAATGGCCGGACGGGACCACCAAGGGTATTCTCGGATGCTTGACGGACATTAGCCGACAGAAATGGGTCGAGGGATTTCAAAAGCGTAGAGCGCAGGAGGCCATCGAGATGAAACGACAGCAAGAGAACTTTATCGACATGACATCACACGAGATGAGAAACCCTCTCGGTGCGATAATCCTCTGCGCTGACCACATCGCAACCTCTCTCGCAGAATTCGAAAGTGGAACGACGGAGCTTGTCAATCTGCACAGGGAGCTGTTGAACAGCCACCTGGAAGCTGCTCAAACTATCGCGCTATGTGCGCAGCATCAAAAGCGCATCATAGACGACGTACTGACCTTGAGCAAGCTTGACTCAGACCTACTGCTAATAACACCAGTAGAGGCGCAACCTGTCGTTGTGATCGAGGAAGCTCTGAAGATGTTCCATGGTGAGCTCCAGAAGTCGGACATGGAGCTTCAATACCGCGTCGATCCCTCCTATAGCGCCTTGGACATTGACTGGGTATATCTGGATCCAAGCCGGCTGCTACAGGTAAGACTCTCGTACGGGCTTCTCTTCGAGATATCCTTTTAATTCATGATCAGGTCCTAATAAATCTCGTTTCGAATGCCATCAAGTTCACGCAGTCAGCCGCAACCCGTACAATTACAATCAGTGTCAGCGCTTCGACGCAAAAACCCTCGGGCAGTCCTGACGACAATGGAGTAGAGTGTTTGCCCAGGAACAACGCCCGCAAGATCACGGCGTCGGATGTATGCTGGGAAGTCGCTGGTCAAGCCGTCTACCTTCGAGTCGCCGTTCAAGACACAGGGCGAGGGCTGGATGAGAACGAGAAGAAGCTGTTGTTTCAGAGGTTCTCGCAAACAACACCCCGGACCCACGTAGAATATGGTGGCTCCGGTTTGGGACTCTTCATCAGTCGAGAACTCACGGAACTCCAGGGCGGCGAGATCGGGGTAGCTTCTGAAGCTGGCGTTGGGAGCACCTTCGCCTTTTACATTAGAGGACTTCGCTGTGCGCCCCCACCCCACACGGCGACCGAGCAAACAACCAAGGCCACAGTCGAGGACGGAGCCAGCAAGTCAGATGCTGGCGTGACCGATGCTGTAAAAACCAATCTCAGTTCTGGGGACGGAACCAAGTCTCACGTTGTCGCTTCGTCTGTGAAATCCAACGCTATCAGGCACGTTCTGATCGTCGAAGACAATCTCGTGAACCAGCGGGTGCTAAGCAAGCAGCTGCGGAATGCCGGCTGCGTCGTCTCCGTCGCCAATCACGGCGGCGAAGCGCTCGCCTTCCTCCAAGGCTCGCAATACTGGAAAGACATGCCCTCGGGCCAGCCGCTCTCCGTCATATTGATGGACCTGGAGATGCCAGTCATGGACGGCCTGACCTGTGTGCGCGAGATCAGAGCTTTGCAACGCCAGGGCAGTATCGTAAGCCATGTACCGGTGATCGCGGTAACGGCCAACGCTAGGAGCGAGCAGATGGCTTCGGCGAGAGAAGCGGGCATGGTAAGTGCAGACGTAGCTGTTTAGGAACTGGGGTCTTTACTGACGCGTGAACAGGATAGCGTGGTCACGAAGCCGTTCCGGATACCCGAGCTGATGCCAGAGATCGAGAGGCTGATGAGCATGTACGAGTAGTCGGAGTCGAGTTCTTCGGTTCGAAGAGTCGGAACTCGCGGACTAAACTTCGCGACGTTCCTTTACTGCTGCTCTGTCGAAGGGGTAGATCCGCAGCGGCCGCTCGCTCACGCTCTCGCTGCTACACGTGTGGACCATGTTTCAAGCGCGACTGACGTCAATTCCCAGCCATGGCCACTGTCGCCCAGAGTTCAGACTCACGGTCACGTCGCAAGCAAACGGCGCCGATCTGCAGCCATATGCAGAGGAGCTCGGCGCTCAAACTCGTCCACACACCTCACTGATGCAGTCCCAAGACTACGCAAAATTGTCGGCATCCGCCGCAGGTCCCCCAGTCTGCGCAGCACAGCCATATGCACGTGCACGATCACAATCCATCACGGACAGCTCGCCCACACAACGGCGACCTCATCTCAGCTTGCGACGACGAGAACTGCACCCGAGTTCCCGAAGCGTCCTGGGAACGGATGGAGGCAAGGATCCCACAAGACGGTATCGTAAGACGCGGCGGCAGCGCCCACTCCGCGGACTTGCCGATCCGCAGGAGGGAGCAGCTGTGTGCTCGGCTCTGTATGGTCCAACTGAGACGTATCTCAGAGGTCATCAGCGTGTTGTATTCTTCTGTACTATACTCTAGTGTGCTGCACTGTATCTCAGAGATGACACCGCGAGGAGGTCTATAACGAGATGTGTACGAGTATGTGTATACAGACGCAGAGAGTCGTTGGTAGACAAAGGTCGTCGCTTGACATGGTGTAGTTCTTGACTGCGGGATGTTCGGAGGATGGTCGAGGTGGTCACTGACTCTGGGCTCAGAGCCGCTGCTAATCAACAACCGTAAAGTGGGTTCGGTGTGGACGAGCCACCCAGCCCACACCTACAGACTCCAAGCATCACAGGGTCCTCTCCAAGCCGTGCGCAGCAAGCCACGACTGCAAGTGGAGAGGCACCCTCAGGCGAAAGTAGATGTTCTATCTGGACCTGAGTTTCACACGCTATGCTACCGCAATGCTATCATAGAACACACCAACCGGCGGATCCAGAAATACCAAACTTCCCATTGCTCGTATACCCCTGTGCACACGCCAAAAGGCCCTGGTGTCCAAGAAAACGCCGTTCTCCAGTCGTTGAACCCCCCGGGCTTCCTGATGGCCGCACAACGTCACGCTACAAAGCCAACGAATGCCTCGAGATACAAGGCAATGCGACAAAACAAACACCAGCGTGGAAAGGACCTACAGCGCAGTACGTCAGTAGCCCAGCCCACCGAGCGTCGAGTCCCGCTTGGCGGCTTGCTGCGGGTACATGCTGCTGCCGTAGTCGGAGGTCTGGTAGACGGTGTTGCGGCGCTCGTCTTCGGGTAGGAGCTCCTGTTTCATTTCCCAGTTGGACTGTTTGGTGCCGACACTGAATTCGAGGTCTTCGCGGGTTATGGAATCCCAGTACTGCTTGCTCATCAGTATCACGCGCGTACAAGAAAGGAGGGGGGACAAGTGAAGGGAGGGAGGGTGGGAGGGGAAGACAGTGCAGTTGTTGATGTATTACCTTGTATACCATCATCACAGCCAGCAGATTACAGATAGTCGCGAAGAACAGCCCGTCCAGGTAGTGCTGGACATTGTCACAGATCGTCTGGCTAAAGACGTACAGTATGACCTGACCGATGACGAAGAAGAAGACGCCGAACGAGATGTCGCCGAGCGGCCAGCGGTCCTGCAGTGTGTTGACCACCAGCACGACCTGCATGACCACATACACGAGCAGGAAGATGGCGTTGAACAGGTACAGCACGACGAACAACCCCACAGTGTTCGTCGGGCCGAGCCCCGCCCAGCTCTTGAACGTCAGCAGGGACACCGCACCGGATATGATGAACATGCCGAGCGAGCACAGCCGCAGCAGCCAGACGGATAGCGTGGTCCCGTCTTCGTAAAGCTGGAAGCCCACGAAGCCGTTGATCATCAGGCAGATGCACAGCGCCGACGTGAGGCCCGACTGGATGGCGGCGAAATAAGGGAGGGCGGCGGAGCCGGGCGGGACGACGCCCGAGTCGAGGATGAGCGAGGCGACGGTCAGGAGCATGTAGGTGTAGAAGAAGGTGGTGATTTCCTTGCGGCCTATATATCGCACATGTTCGTCATTCGTCTGCTCCGACCGCGTTCGTTGGAGGCTTTCTGGGGCAACGTACCGACAGCGGTGAACTTGGACCGCACGTGGATGATCATGATCACGGTCATGGTCAGGGCCAAAATGTGCATGAAGCTCGCCGCGCCTTGGAAGATGATGGTGTTGGCCAGCTCAATCGTGCGCGAGTAGCAGAGCGGCTGCACGCCGACGTTGCCGGTGACGCTGGATTTTCCGATGAAGGAGCAGAGCGGGAGCTGCGTCTTTTCGCATATCGACGTGAAGTCTCCGAAACCCATGGTGGAGGTGTGCTGAGGCGTCGAATGGGGTGGCTGATGTGGTGCGGGATGCTGTCGCAGCGCCTTGATCGCAGGGCTATGCGGCGGGTGAGAATGCCAGAAGTAGCAATGGACTCTGGTTGTAGGATGGCGAAGGTGTTGGGGAGCTGGTCCTCCTGGACGAGTGTTGCTGCGCTGCCTTGCTCCTGTCGCCCTCCGTTGCACACCAGCGAAAGGAGTCGTCGGCGTGTTTGGTCCAGTGGTTTGCCCCGTCTGCAGCTAGTGGAAGTCGCCGACGATGCGGCTCGAACCCTGCAAGATCAAGGCAGGTGTTGTCGAATCGAATCCAAGCTTCACTGTTGACCTGACCTCACTCACTTGCGTCGCATCAACCGACATCTTCCCACGGCCAGCAGTTTGCAGTCATCTCTCGACGTCCTCTGTAGCCTCACTATACCGTGCGAATCCCTCCGGACTCTGCGAACAATACGGATTGACGGTAACAGCAACGTCTGCACCAACCAGCGCCGGAATCCAGCCACCGTCATGTCTTCACGGAAGAAGGTCCTGCTCAAAGTACGCACAAAGGAGGAGGTACGAGGCACCACCAACACTGACATCTGCGTCTGATTCAGGTTATCATCCTTGGTGACAGTGGGGTAGGGAAGACGAGCTTGATGAACCAATACGTAAGCGGGCCTTCGAAACACCTCAACCCCGCGTATAACAGTACGGGCGAGAAGCTGAGACCCTTCTACATAGGTCAACAAGAAGTTCAGCGCCAGCTACAAGGCCACCATCGGCGCGGACTTTCTCACCAAAGAGGTGCTAGTAGACGATCGATTAGTGACAATGCAGGTGGGTCGGAGCCTCACGAGCGCAGTTCGGACGGTGCTGACGGCGCAAACACAGCTATGGGACACTGCAGGCCAGGAAAGGTTCCAGTCGTTGGGCGTCGCGTTCTACCGAGGAGCAGACTGCTGCGTGCTTGTCTACGATGTCAACATGTCGAAGAGTTTCGATACCCTGGACAGCTGGCGGGACGAGTTCCTGATCCAAGCAAGTCCTATGGACCCGGAGAACTTTCCTTTCGTAAGACAGCGCTCCACACGTGGTGTCAGAGAATACAGGACTGACCGGTGCACTAGGTCGTGCTCGGAAACAAGATTGATGTCGAGGAGAACAAGCGGATGGCAAGTCTTACGTCTAATCTCCTGCTGGCTTCAGCTGACGTGTCTCGTAGATATCGTCGAAGCGCGCAATGACCTTCTGCCAGTCGAAAGGCGGCATTCCATACTTCGAGACCAGTGCAAAAGAAGCCATCAACGTTGAGCAAGCCTTCGAAGGCAAGTATTGTCTGCGTAACACAGTTGATCCCAAGCTCACTCTCCCTCCAGTCATCGCGAGAAACGCGCTCGCGCAGGAAGAGGCACAGGACTTCAACCCCGACTTTCCCGAAACGATACCCATCAATCTAGACAACGAGAGAGACGGCTGCGCTTGCTGAGCGAATATCCGACTTCGCTTCTTTGGGTATCATTCCTTTGATTCCGCAGCGTAGTCCAATTGGAGGTTCACCAAGGTCAGACTATCTTATCGCCTGGTAGAGATTGCTATAGTTGGGCGTATGGAGTTCTCACAGCGATTTCATAGCGGCACGGTTCCCCGGCTGCAATACACAGGGCTTATATGGTTCTCTGTTTCCACAACAATTTGTACATACTACGCAGTACACGACACATGAAGGATTTTATATCGAGGCATGTATCGGGAGGAGGAAGCATCCATCGCAAACACATGTAGTTGGCGACGTCATATCGAGCCTCATCCACAGGTTCCTCATCCCTGTAGTTAGCGAAGCGGCTGCCTTTGTTCCAACACCGCACCCCCGATCTCACCCTCTACATCCGCACAACCACCATACATCAATGGGACCACATTCGCTTTGTCGATTACTGCAGAGATCGGGCACGTCTACACGTCCGGCCTGCGCTACTCTGCGTGACTCTATTCCTACGTAAAAATGGCCAGCGCGACTACGCCTGTGCCTGGGACGCCGGCGATCGCAGACGCCTTCGTTGTACCTGTTCCCCGGCACGACCACTCTCTACCTCCTGTCTCTTCAGCTCCACCTTCCACATCTCCTGCGCCAGGCGTCCCGAGAGGCCACGCGACAAAACCCTCGGCGAAGTGGAGACACACCATCGGCATATTACTCTTACTCACCACCGTCGTGCTATGGACAGCGTCCAACTTCTTAGCAAGCGTACGTATCCCGCCTTCCGGCGTACGACATGGGAATTCTACTCACCTCCTCATCCAGACCATCTTCGCAGGCTTCAAGAACGACACCTACTCCAAGCCGTACTTCGTGACCTACATCAACACCGCCTTCTTCGTCGTCCTCCTCATCCCCCTCTCCATCCGCCGCGCGTACAAAGATCCCGCGCCACTATCGAGCCTGAAAGAACTATGGAAGCGGAGGTCGTGGCAGTACAAGCGCCTAGGAGGGAAGGACATCGAAGACGACGCACTGCTGGAGACGGACAACCGTGGCCACCGGCCGCGGCGGAGCAGCTCGACTATATCGGAGGAGCTGCTGGTCGAGGATGAGCTGGGTAGTCCGCAGCTGTCGACGAAAGAGGCGGAGGGTGGGATGGCGGGGCCATTGAGCTTGAGGGAGACGGCGAAGCTGAGCTTGGAGTTTTGTATGCTTTGGGTGAGTTGTGATCAATCGCATAGGAGATGTGCCTACAGCTGACAGTGATTGCGCAGTTTCTTGTAGGTCATAGCCGCGCTTTAGACATCACGGCACGGTCACTAACCCAACCTCCCTACGCAGGCCAACTACTCCACCGCCGCATGCCTTGAGTATACCACCGTAGCCAGCTCCACAATCCTCACTTCAACCAGCAGTGCGTTCCCCGCCACAATCCTCCCATCCCACCCCGTCTACTAACCATCCCCCACAGGCATCTGGACGCTTATCTTTGGCGCCCTGCTCCACGTCGAGCGGTTCACCTACCGCAAGCTGCTCGGCGTGCTCGCCTCCCTGGCCGGCATCATCCTGATCTCGAGCGTCGATCTCTCCGGCAGTAACGACGCGAACCGCGGCTCCTTCCCGCACAAGTCGCGGCGGCAGATCGCGGTGGGCGACGCGCTGGCGTTCAGCAGCGCCGTGCTGTACGGTATCTACACCGTGCTGATGAAGAAGCGCATCGGCGACGAGGCGAGGGTCGACATGCCGCTGTTCTTCGGCCTCGTCGGCCTATTCAATGTCGTACTGTTGTGGCCCGGCCTGCTGGTGCTGCATTGGACGGGCGTGGAGCCGTTCGAGCTGCCGCCGACGGGCAAGGTTCTGACGATCGTGCTGGTGCGTAGGCCCTTCGTGCCCCCTCTTGCCACTCTCCCTCTTCACCACCTTCACTCAACCCAATTCAACTCTCTGCCCGTCCGCTCTCTCGATGCAAACGAAAAGCCCACTGACGCATTCGTTACAACAACAGGTCAATTCCCTCTCCTCCCTCATCTCCGACTTCTGCTGGGCCTACGCCATGCTCCTCACCTCGCCCCTCATCGTCACCGTCGGCCTGAGCATGACCATCCCGCTGTCGCTGGTCGGGCAAATCGTGCTGAACGGGCAGACGGCGTCCGCGGCGTACTGGCTCGGCGCCGGCGTCGTGCTGTGCTCCTTCCTGTTCGTCAACCACGAAAGTGGGGCGGGGGAGGCGGATGGGAAGGGGAAAGGGACGGGGAGGGAGGGTGCGCGCGCGAGATAGATCTCGGCTGTCCGCGGAGCGGGAGCGTTGCGGCTGCGACCGCTGGGGTGGCGCGCTGCGTACATGCATCAGGAGGCGTTTTCTCGGAGACGGGGCGCGCAACGGCATACATTGTTAGATACCCCGGACCTCACCCTGCAACACAACACAGCACGGCACAATCCACACGGGCCAGCGACGAGTAACGAGGAACGCGTGCCGAGCTCCAGCAACGCAACGGAACAGACCAGAGCCCTTGTAGACCTGCCACTGAACCCCAAAAAAAAAGGTCTCGTGTCCATCAAGAACCCCAGCACGCCAAAACCACAGCCTCTCGCAAACCCAAAAACCCAAACCCCAAAGATTCCAACGTCGCATCCACAGCGCCATGCTAAAAGGTTTTTTGTGGGGTGGGAGGGGGGGGGGAGTAATGTCCAACACACCGCCCTTCCTCTTCCCGACGTGTCTCCGAGAAAACGAGCCGGTCGCGCAAAGCTCTCCGGTAAGCCCGCGAGCTGCTCAACCCCCCCCCCCCTCGCCGGCCGCTCCTCGCCGGCCTTTGTCTGGTTCGGTTGGGCCTTTTTCCTCTTTCGACCCGTGTCTCGAAGGCTGGCTTGCGCGTGCTGGACTCGCGACGTCGCATGTGACGGGGGCGTGCGTGCGTGCGGGCGGGCGGATCGGGAGAGGGGCGTGAGGGGGGGCAGAAAGGGATGGAGCCGTGAGAAAGGCAGAAGGCGCGAGGCGGCAGCCGCAAAGCCGGAAAGCCGGAAGGCAGCAGGGTGGAAGTCAAGAGCCACGAAAGCCATGGAGGCCAAAAGGGCACGTGCTGAGGCGCTGTTTCTGGCAGCTGGGATCCAGAAACCAAAAGCGAGGGATTCTCGGCGTGGGCGGCCTCGAGCGAGAAAGACAAAGGGGGGGGGGGGAGGGCTTCAGGGGTGAAGGTCGAGGCGGAGAACGCGTACCAGGATGCGCAGCCGAGGGCAATGGCGACGGCAGCGGCGGCGGTGATGAGGGTCGTGCATGCGTCGCGCTTCGTCTTCGTCTTGGTGTTGGTCTTCGGCTTCGAGGCGCGCGAGGCGTCTGGATGGCGCAGGCCCGGAGCGTCGACCCTCCCCCTCGCCACTCGCATGCCCACGACCGCGGCTTCCTCGGCTTTCGGCGTGCCTTCTGCGCTGCTGGCTTGCTCGTCCAGCTCCGCGACAATGTCGATGCAGTAGCCGAAGATGCGCCCCGCCTCGGCCACGATTTCGCGCCGTTCGTCGGCGCTGAAGAGCGGCTCGGCGGCCTCGAGGCGCTGCTTGAAGGCCGCTTTGACGTCTTCGCCGTCGCTGGGGCCGGGGAAGTGGAGGAAGGAGAGGCCGGGGGGATGGTCGGGCTCGTCCTCGTCCCGCTCCTCGTGCTGGGGTTGTTGGGAGATGTTTTCGCTGGTGGATCGGGTTGGGAGGGGCCAGAACGTGCCGCTGTTGTTGGTGGGTTCGGAGGGGGAGGAGGCAGAGAGGAGCTGCGCCCGGATCCAGCGCCCGCCGGAGAAAATGGCCATGTACATGACCCATGCGTAGGCGACGAGGACGTGATTCCGCGCGGAGACTGCATCTTTGATGTGTGCCACGAACGCCTGGACAGCTTTCCCGGGACAAGGAGCTGTATCGTCCGCTACACCGAAACTGTCTGATAACACAGACAGATCACCGCACAGCCGTTCCGAGCGCATCAGTCCAGGGGGAAGGAGGCCGGCCAAGAAAGCGCGGATGTCTTGTGCGTGGAGGGTGTGATCTGGGAGCAGGTCTTCTGCAACGCCACGAGGCGCGCAAAGGCGGGTCCATTGCGCTTCAAAAGCGTAGTAGACGTGGGCGAAGTGGCGGAGACCGAGGGCGTAGAGCACCGGGCTGGTCGTGTAGGGTGGGAGGGCGAGAGGGAGGCGAGAGGTTATGAGGCGGTTGAGTTGGGTGTGGATGGACCTGTAGGAGGCACACAAGGTCAATGCGTGAGCGGTCGCAGTTGCTACAACTTCGAGGCCTGGTTCGTACCTCGTGGCGCTGTTTATCTCTGCTGGCAGCGGAAGTGCGTGGGGAGATGGAGTAGGTGGAGGCGGTGGGACGGGCGGTGTTTCCATGTTCATGTTCGTGTTCGTGTTCTCTCAATGCGGCACTCCTAGTGAAAGGGTGGCCATGGGGGACGCTGGGATATGGATAGGGATAGCGGAGAGCAAGAGTGTGTTGAGAAGTGGAGGATGCGAATGGACTTTCGTCAATTGCCATAACACGTCGGGCAGAACGGCAGCCCGCGTCAGCCGGCCAAACCCAGCTAACTGACTCACGCCTCGTCGCTGCGCCCTGGTGACTGAGTCAGGCGAGCACCACCCGACGTCGAGTGCGCGGCCAGCCAATGGGAGACAAGTCCGTCTATCGGTCCCCGGGAAACGTTATCTTGCATCACGCTCAAGCCCCTTCTGCGTCTCGTCGATGCCGTGTCCTCCTGCGCCCTGTCCACAATCTGCAACTGACGGTACTGACCTCTACCAACACCAATGGAACCCCAATACGCACCAACGCCCTTCGCAACCCCCCCGTCTTGCCCCTCGCCCTTCCTGCTCCTCCCCGCCGAGCTGCGCAACGTCGTGTACACGCTCGTGCTGACATCGCCCTACATCACGCGCCTGCGCCGGCTCTCGAACCGCAACTACTGCTCCGACTACGTGCTGCCCGCGCTGAATCTGGCGCCGCTGCTGCTGGCCACGTGCCGGCAGATCCACGCCGAGGCGTCGCCGGTGCTGTACGGCGCCAACACCTTCGCCGCCCATCCGGCCCTGCTGACGGCCTGGCCCTTCCTCGTCAAGTCGTCGCGGCCTGTCGCGAGCCCCGTGCCCGCTGCACGCATCCGGAAGTGGTACATCAACGTGCGCCTCGACACAGACCCGCAGTTCAGCGCGGCGGGCGCGCGCTGCGCCTTCAGCGGGGCCGACGAGCTCGAGATCGAGGTCTTCCAGGCGCAGTATGGCAGCTGCGAGTACGGCGTGCTGCGCCTGTTCGAGCAGGTCAGGGGCGTGGGCAAGGCGAGGGTGTACGGGAGCGTCAAGGAGGGCTTCGCCAAGTGGCTGGCCGGCGTTGTGACGAGCTGTGAAGGCGTGCCGGCGCCCGTGTACGACGAGGATCTGTTCGAGGGCGCGTCGCCGCACTCGACTTATGATATATGGACGCACGGAGGGCGGTGAGTGGGATCCGGTGCGCTTGGGAGCTGCATCTATTGTAGGTGATCTTACCTCCAACAAGGCGTACATCTAACAAAAAGTAGGTGTTTGGCCACTGTTGATACAAATGAGCCCAAGAAGAAAGTGAGGATGTATCCGCTAGCCGCCAAGCGCGGACACGAAGCTGCAAGAGGCAGTAGCATCATAAGAGGCAGTAGAATCATAAGAGGCTTAGGACTATTCTTACCGCCACGAACACCGGCGTGAGGCGATCTAGCACGAATGTCCTAAGCAGTCATAACCCGACTGTCCAGCAACAGGGCGCCTCTAACCGTAGCACAAGAGCCTATACTCCAAGCAGAAGCGCGCCGAGTCACCTCCCTCCAGCCTTGTCAAACGTACGCAAACCGAGGTCAAATCCGACGAGCGCAGCCGTGCAAACCGTCCCTTTCGCCTTCCCTGTCGTCGCACGCATACCTCGCCGGTGCGTTCGAGCCATTCGCGTTGCGAGAGAGACGGACGCCGGCGCGGCGCACGTGCGCACGCGTCTCCACGACGCTCACAGCGCAGCGAGGGCAGGGCCAGCCAGCCAGCCAGCCATGCGCGCTGCCCGTCCGCGGCTTGGGGCACTGGCTCCGCAGCGACCGAGGACGGGCGTGCGGCCCGAACCGATGGCGAGTCCCGATCGGTCTGTTCGCCGTTCATGGCAACCCGCTCGCTGCCGCCACGGGCTTCCCGGGCTGGAGACCACGTGCTGAGAGGGCGCAGCGAGAGCGTGGATGCGTGGGAAGAAGGGGCGTGTGGGTCGTCGCTCGTAGAGAACGCGGGATCGTTGAGAGCTGGGAGCGGGCGTCAGGCGCGTGGGGAGGGCCGCGGAAGCAGGAGGGTGGTCGGGTGCTTTGAGATGCTAGAGGGAGCTCTGGGAAGCGGTGCATGGACGGCGGGTGCCGAGTGCGGTGGACTGCGTGGCACGACGACGGGTACGGGCCCCGGTTTCTGTTCTTGAGACGCAGGACTTGATGTTTCGATTGGGACAGAGAACGTATGTACTGAAGATGCAGATGCCATGTGCCTCAGCGGAAGAGACTCGAGCGGAGGGCAACACGGCGGCGAACCAGACCACCGCTGCCTGCCTCTCTCCTTTCAGTTCGAGGCCAAGGCAACGTCTCAGCCCATCCTTCCCCCTCCAGATCTTGCCCCTTCACATCGGGCAAGCACGCCTCGCCCCTCACACAACACAGCACGTCGATCGTGCTTCCTCCAGCTGCTCGGTGGTTCCGCCTCTGATGCGCGCTGGCAAAACGCAGGTCAGATCATTACTGTACGCGCCTCGGCGGCCGCAACGCCAACCGGCCACGCCCGGGCTATGCAGCAGCACGGCTTCGCCAAACGAAGCAAGAGCCTCCAAACGAAAAATACGAGAAAGGCTGTGTCCAAATATCGCGCCGATGGAGACGCCAGTAGACAGCGCGCTTTTAAGGTCTTCGTCGGTCAATTATGTTCGGCGAGATGCAGTGTGGAGGGTGATTACGTATCTACAAAAGAAAGCGAGGGTCGGTGACGAGGTCGTGATAGTCGTAAGGGAAGGGGGCCAGGCTGGCCGGAGCAGCGTGTACAGTACGCTCGAGATTAGGGGCGGGGAGGGGGGGGGAATTATCAACAGGGTATCTGGAGAATCTAGGTTTTACGTCGTCCACGTTTTATGTGCGTCTTGCAGGACTGGAGAGGGGAAAGGTTAGCAAGGGCTATCGGTGCGATATGACAAGAGACGAGACCAAACTCACCTTTCAGCACTTCACCCTGGCTATAGGCGTCTTCGCAGGCGATCTGCAGTGTGCTCCCGCCAACGAAATCCAGTATGACGCTGTTGGCGAGCTCTTGCCGGTCCTGGTCGGGCGCGAAGGGACGACGGAACTCGGAAAGGTGGTACTTCTTCGTCACGGCTTTCTGATGCGTGTTGGATTTGGAGAGGCCAAGGACGATGTTTCCGCGCCCGTCAATCTCCACCCACCGTCGCTTCCAGAGCTACGTTCGATGTCAGGTTTCAACTCGCATCATGTCAGTCGGCTTCACTTACAAGTGTGTCCGGGAACTGCACGTTGAGATCTCCGACCAAAATCTCTCGGAAGGGTTGTCGCAAGGGTGCCGACTCTGGCAGATTGACGGGCTCCTCGCGGACAGTGGGGCTCATGATCTGCGCCATGCTTCTCCGCTTGGCGCCGGTCATTCCAGACATGCGTTTGAACAACCGGCTCGTTCGCGAGCCTTTCTTGCCGTCGCTCGGCTCATCTATCGATGCCAGGTCGTTGCTGGACAGGCTCGCTACCGTTGGGGTTGGCTGTTTCGCTTCGCTTGGACGACGGCCCACTGAGTACCAACTGCTCTCGGTGGAGGTCCTACGTGGTGGGGAGGTTGCCTCTTGCGCTAGCAGGTCTGAGGATAGCACGGGCATCGATTCGGACCGTGATACACCATGCTTCCGGGGCGAAGAGGGTGCGCTCGCCTTGTGGTGGTCGATGGTCAACGGGCTCTGATGAAGCTCGAATTGCGTTGGCTCAGTTTGCGAGGATGATAACGGATTCTCCAGGCGGTGATCGCGTATTATGCGGGCAGTGACCGACACGGATTCCCTACGCCCATGTTCTGGATGGAAGCTGTACATAGTGTGTGTGTCATTCCGGGCAGGTGGTGATTGAGGCGAAACCATCGCCGCAGACGGAGATGGTGAAGGCGATGGGGAGGGATATAGTCGACTAAGCGGTCTCTGTGAGCTGACGCTGGCGCTTCCTCTTGGTACAGCCTGCCGCAAAGATGACACGCGGAGTCCCGGGTAAGGGGGTGATGAATCCGGAGTCAGTGGTCGGGGAGGGCCAACAGTGTGATTAAGGGGTGTGTGATGGTGGTTTGACACCTCCGCAAGTGCTTGTATTCTTCTAGAGATGCCAGAAGAAACGTTCACCCTCTTTGCAACTGCCATGGGATCTTGCGATCGCTCAGGAGTTCTTGTGAAAGATACGGAGCGAGCCGTAGAGGGGCGTGCGTCCTCTGGCGAGAGCCGGTCAGGATCGAGCTTGTCCAAAGTAGTCTGGTCCGAGAACGATTTGCTAATGGTCACAGAATTGACCGACATTGTTGATTTGATCGAGTGTGAACTTGGCCGGCAGGATATGAAGGGGGTGGCTGGTGATTTCGAAACTGACACCGGTTTTGCTTGCTGCACAGTTGCGCTTTGGAGCTCTTCCATGAACGAATCGTCCGAGAGATAATCGAAATCCGATTCCTCCTCGCTGACGTCCAAGTGCAACGGCTCGACAATACCACGACGTTTCTCTTTCGAATCGGTACTGACCCGCGGAGACGCAGAAAGGCTCGCAGAGTCTGGGAGTAATCGATCGGCGGTCTTTTGCTTTTGCGGCTCGAATTTTCGTGCTGCCTGCTTCTTGTCGTCCGACCTGACTTCCGGCTCACTGCGACGGTCTGCTGACGTTGAGTCTCGATCCGCTTCTGTCTTACGGTTCCGCGGGTTACCAGTCCGATCATTGGCAGCGTCCGATATCAGTTCTTCCTGACCAGCCTCATCCCCTTTCGAGCTTCGTTGCTCACTGGGACTCGGTCGAGGGGGTTGTAGTTTGGGATCGAAAGGATTGCCAAGGTTGATATGAGACAACTCGAATTGCGTTGACGATTGATGCTTGATACTTGATGGGTCACTGTACTCAATCTCAATGCCAGAGTCCGCGCTGGTGGCCACAACATGGTTACTTGAAGCTTGCGGTGGTTTCACAGTCGCGGGCAATGGAGGCTCGATTGTCGTTTCGTAGACTGCAGAACGGCTATCAGCAGCCGCAGACTTCCTCAGTTGCTTCTTCCGTAACTCTAAAGCTTTCTGCAGTCTTGCATTTTCAGGGGTCATTGTGTTGGACCTCGATGCGGGCACAGATCGAGTGCTACCTCTGGAAACCGGCCTCGTTGGCATCATTGAAACGTCGGGTATGTCAGGGACCGGTGGTGGAGGTGGTATGATTATCTCGGAGACAGCTGGTGGCCCTTGCAATTTGGGACGTACGATCTCTACCTTTCGAGAACTTGTCCGCATGCTGGCTGGCAACACTGAGATAGGTCTCGTCGGCGAGCCAGCTGCGAAGGTTTGAGATCTTTTGTTCTTATCTGTCATAGGTCGAGGTCCCAATTTGATCTTGGGTTTCAGCCCAAAGTAGCTGGATGTATAGAAGTTGGATGTGCTCGTTCGCGTTGTCTGCGAGGGATGACGCGTATCTTCGTCCGAGATCGGGCGGAAGTTGTCTTCCTTGAGGGAGGCTTCCGAGGGTGCGTAGTCGGTGACGGATGGTGTTCTCAGAGAGGTAACGGATGTGTGGTGCTTGTCTTCCTGAACCAGAATCTGCGACACCGAAGTCCTCGATTTTACCATCGGTGCCGTTTGCTCGTCGGTGATCTGTATCGCGGGTGTGATGGTGGTCACGGAGGACCCTTCTGTTCTGGGCTCTGGTGATCTCCTTGGCCCGGCCACTCCTGCCACAAACGCGTCCCTGACGGTACCCGTGCGTCTAGGAAGCTGACTCTCCTCAGCATCTTCACTGATCTCGTGCAATCTGCTGGACGAAGTCGACGGCGACGCGGTATGCAGAGGAAACGCAGCGGCTAGCGCGGAATCGCTGAGGCTGTCGGGCGAGCTGATCTCCAAAAGGGTCTCGTGCGGTGAAAATCGTTCCTCGACGTCCTGGAAGTGTACAGCAGTACGTGCTACGTGTGTGTATGAGCAGGGCTATCCACAGTGAGCACTTCCCGTCCTACGAACCTTGTAACAGTCTTGACGTTCCATCGGGTATATATTTGATCAGAACCCTCTTCCGCCGATAGAGCAGTAAACCATATATGGGTGATTTCTCCGTGTACTGTGCAATCGCTGATCTTGCTTCAAGCGCGCCTCCATTACCACGGTCTAATATCTCGACCTCATCTCTGGATATGTACTTCAAGAGGAACCTGCGTTTCACCCTCGTCAGTCGGCGCCAAACGTCCTGGGCGCACCTGAAGCTCACCAGCCTCCAGCTTCCGTCAACGTAGTCTGATATGCTCCATTGACCGCAGGAGTATCCAGGCCGTTGAGGGACATGTCGTTGTCGAGGTGAGCCCTCGAGACGGAGGTTTTGGCGGTTGCACTCGTAGGAGAATGCGGCGTGGAAGATCGGCCGGCCTAAGTTCAGGGGTGCATGGTCGTACTGCCTTGGTGTCTCGACGAGACGATCACCACCAAGGTCCCCACGAGGCGGGCAGGACGATTGCGGGTTGACACTCGAGGCTCGGGTCTTCGCGACAATCGTAGCGACGGCAGGTGAGCACAGCTGGTGGAGGGACGACGAGAGGCGAGAGGCAAGAGGCCTGCGTGCCCGCAATCGTGTCCCTTGGCAGACTTCACACAGAATAAGTGCAGCACGGACGGCATCTCAACTTCATGGCACGCTCCAACCACGCTACCGTGCGCCTAGCGTTGGCCGACGACGCCGTCACCTCGAACCACCCACCGCCGACACAAAACAGGTCTTCGGAGGGGAAGGGAGGGGAGGGGAGGGGATGGGCTGGGCTGGGATGGCATGGGATGGCATGAGACGGGCAAACAGGCCTCCGATTCGCTTGCCCTCGGCGCTCCATGCATGCAATCTTGACCCGTGCTTCGCGCGACTGCGACACTCCGAGGCCGCACCCCGGCAATCCACTCTGACGGACTCAAGGATTGACTACCTATCGATCACCAGTGCGACAGGAGAGCACACCCGTCACAATGCCTACACCACGCAACTCTGCTGAGAAGAAGGAAATCCGCCAGCACCGATGCCCTGGCCGTCGAACTCCGGGGTACCCAGGCTGCGACGCATACGCAAGTAGCTGGTGTTCCCAGACGCGTCCCAGTGTCTGGCCGCGTCGAGGTCAGTCGCACCGAAGTGGGTATGCTGTGGTGTTCGTGTACATGTCCAGTTCGCGCCCGGGGACGCCTCCTCCCGGAAGGGTTGCGTGAAAGCTGGGAGCGGCCCGGAAGAAAACAATGCGTTTCAGCTTGAGACCCTAATCGTTATCGCTGACTTGGACCTCACCTCGACGACGTTACCTACATTACATTAGGTCGTCTCGAGACACTGCAGATACGGTTGTAGCCACCTGTACCACACGATATACAGTCTTTATGTGCTAGACCACAACACCTCTCACATTTGTCGCGAAGCGAACATGACATCTTACAAGCTCCCTTCCATTGGCTCCGTCTCCAGCCTCCCGACCGGAGCTCGTGCTGCCATACTCGACGCACTATTCGAGCCATGCGTAGCACTCCATACTCTCTCGGTCGAACTTCTCCAGACTCAGAAGTTCGAATCTTACGACGACCTTGTTGCAGGTATCGGAGTCCAGCTGACCGAACTGGCTGAATCCTCATCGACAAGCGACGAGGAGTGGCTCGAGAAGATCTCAGGAGCCCATCCACGGTTGGGTGCAAACAAAGTCGACAGTGCACAGAGTCAAGCGGAGCAAGCCCAGCTGAATACCGGCGGCGCGGAAGAGGCCGATCAGCTGAGGCAGTTGAACGAAGAATACGAGAGGACGTTTCCAGGTCTTCGCTACGTGTAAGTCGAACTCTGCTTTCGCTACAGGTTGCATTTGCTGAAATGTGTTACAGCGTGTTCGTCAACGGTCGATCCAGACCCGTCATTATGGACGACATGCGTCAGCGGATGGCGCGCAGTGACATCAAAGCAGAGAAGGCTGCAGCAATCAGAGTAGGACCGAAATTCCGCAATAGGGGTCGGCTCGTAGCTGACCATACGCTGCCAGGCAATGTGTGAGATAGCCGCGGACCGTGCTAGGAAGTTGACATGAGCCACTACGCTTCCAAAAAGTATGACACTTCTCAAAAGCGAAAGCATCGTTCCGTCGTACCAAGCATCAGTGGCTGCATTGTTCGCAGTCTGCAGTTCCATCAGCAGACGTGTCGTTGATACTCCGTCAGCTAGTTGAGTCCAGAGACACTGCTTTTCCGAGCAGGTCCTCAGATGGTCATTGCGCCCAGGAAATCAACCTCATCGCAGTTTCGGCTCGTGGCAGAGTATCTCCCCGCCCAGTGGCTTATCATTGAGCTGGGCCTCTTGCTTTCCCCATTGTCCTCTACGCTTGGATCAAATCATGATGATGGGCTCCCAAATCAGCCATCGGTTTGAGGATACAGTTATAGAACAACGCGCAGATTCCGACCCGCGCTCCCTCGCAAAGGCCATCAAGGAAGCTCCGGAGCCTGCTCCAACGACACGAAGCTCTTGGGCGGCGCAACTCTCGTTGGCTCAATCTTCGCTCCTGTGGACATGAGCCGGAAGCACTTGGATCACGACACGAACGCGCTTGACCCCTCCCTCTGCGCATTCCAACTAGCTGCGCCCCAGCTTTCCTCGGGCCGTTCTGCGGTGGGCCACGTCCCTCGTAGGGTTCACGATGCTTGCACGCTGCCGATTGGTACTAGACCCTTGGCTTTCGGCGCCGTTCGTACAAGCATTGCGTTCTATTGTATCGGTTGCCGTCACGGCTGCGTGCCGGACACGTGAATACTGTACTGGCGGTGTCTGCACTGTTTCCCTTCTAGCACCCTCGACCTTTCGAGCGGACCCTCATTCCATGACTGCCTCTAGCTTACTGAGCCTGGAGTCAGGCGTGAACACACATCTCCCAGAGTTTCTCATTAGCATTGATGACACCAGAACGCCCCGCCATGCTGCCCGAGACTCCAGCAAACGCAGGTCGCTTCCATGGTTCCTCGTCTGTTGTTGCACTACGGCGCCAGATCCGGGTCCGGCAGCCAGAACATGACGTCCTTGTCGGCACTGACGATCAGGTTGTGCCTAGGGTTGTATCCCACGATAGCCGCCCACTTCGGGCCCGGTAGCTCCGTCATCGGCTCCAGCACCTTTTCCGCACCAGCTGCTCTCGGCGTCTGCGTGTCCCAGACCAGGATCCCGTTCTGGCCTGATCCGCCAATGAGGTAGCGGCCGTCGGGCGAGAAGCACACGTCGCCTTGGCCGGCGGGAGGACCGGCTGACAGAGGGTGCGTGCCCGGTGAGGCGCGCAATGTGGAGCCAGCGACGCGGTGGCAGAACCAGCGGATGGCGCCGTCGAAGGCATCGAGCAGGAAATGGCCGGCGCCGTTGGTAGCGAGCAGGATGTGCTTCCCGTCGTTGGAGAACTCGATCTTGGTCCAGTCGCGGCCGGCCGTCTTGGGCGTGAAGCGGGCCTCGTAGCTCTGCGTGTCGAAGCTGGCGAAGGGCGGCTTGTCGTAGTTGCGCAGGTCGTAGAGCAGGATGGACTGCGTGGGCGGCGACGCGACGGCGATGACAGTCGCGGACGGGTCGTAGGCGCAAAGGTAGGGACAGTGGATCTTGAGCTCGCCTTGCGCGTTTGGCGAGTTGAGCGACCACAGCTTGACCGTGTTGTCGGCGCTGCAGGAGAGGAAGTTGTCCGAGGCAGGGGAGAGCGCGAGGCTCGTTACTGTGGAGGTGTGGCCGCGGAAGTAGCGGATGTAGGAGTTGTCGTGGGAAGACAGGTAGCGGAGTCCATCTAGAGTAGCAAAACAGCTGGTGTCAGTGCCTCCATGGTGGTACATGCTCGGTCCATGTGCTCACCGTCGACTTTTGTGCTGGCATAGATGATGCTCTGCGCATGGTGTGTGAATCTCGCTAGATGCACGCCATACTTCTGACTCTTCAGCTCCTTCGCATGCTTGCCCTCCTTGCAATTATATATCTGCAACGTCTCGTCGTCACGAGCGACCAGCGCAAGCTCGCCGGAGTCGTCGAAGTCGAGCGAAGTGACCGAAGTCATGGAGTCTCCCGATTTGAAAAGCTAATGGTGGGTCAGTGGTGTGGTTTGTGAAAATGCAGGATCGGAGGGTGTGGCTCACTCGCGTCGGCCTGAACGTCGCTATCACGTCGCTGATCTTGGCAGTGGGAATGGTTTGGTTTGCGCCGGCGGCCATGACGGGCTCTGGAGACGCGAAACACCTATGGTAGCGGTATGGGGGATCGTCGCATCGCGAGTGTCTGCTCTTCGGTCCAGAAGAGGCGACTCAGGCGCTGGTGGGTTGGGTGTGAACGAAGTAGTCGGTGGGATGTTGTCCTATAAAGCGTCGCCGGCAGCGGGTTGTGGTCGCGAAGTTTCAAAGACAGCCCCCCTTGCAAGAATTATAGCTGAGGATGCCGATGCCGGCATGCCGGCATGCCGACTGCAGCCCTACTCAAGCGTCTTCTAAGCATTCCAGACGAGTGCTCATACCATCATTGCCAGCTTCGATTCTCCCCCCATATTTGTTACTGAGGAGCGTGTCTCTATTGCAAGCCTAGGAGGAAGTGCGCGATCACAGAGGAACCGCATCGCCTGCGCCATTGCTTCTTTCTCAGCTCGCTTTCAACCGCCAACGTCCTCGGTCTGGGAGAAGCCAGAGACACGCAGACATGTCGACAACGTTGGGGCAAGTTCTCACAAGAACAAAGTGGCACGACATGGAACCTGTACTGACGCATATATCTAGAGCATTCATTGCCGGTGGCATAGCAGCGTGCGGTGCTGTGACCGTAACCCACGGTTTCGAGACGGTCAAAATCCGGTGTGCTACTACCGTGCGTCGAACCGACATACCACACATGCCCTGACAAGTGCCCAGACTACAACTGCAAGGCGAGCTGCAGGCGAAGAAAGATGCGCCGCGGCTATACCGAGGCGTCATCCATGGCATGACAGTCATTGTGCAAAACGAAGGTGTCCGCGGTCTGCTACGTGGGCTCGGCTGCGCTGTCAGTGCACCACCCAAAAGCCGCAGATGCGTTGCCCGCTGACGCGCCCACACGACTGCAGTACATCTACCAAATGACGCTCAACGGCTGCCGGCTGGGCTTCTACGAGCCGATCCGCCAGTCCCTCACCACCACCCTCTTCCACGACCCCAAAGTGCAGTCTCTCGGCGTGAACATCTTCTCCGGCGCGACATCCGGCATCCTGGGCGCCGCAGCTGGGTCGCCCTTCTTCCTCGTGAAAACGCGGCTCCAATCCTACTCGCCCTTCCTACCCGTCGGCACGCAGCATCACTACCGCAACGCGCTCGATGGCATGAAACGTATCTACAACGCGGAGGGCGTGCGCGGCCTGTACCGGGGCGTCGGGCCCGCAATGGTGCGCACAGGTTTCGGATCGTCCGTGCAGCTGCCCACGTACTTCTTTGCGAAGCGCCGGCTAGTGCGACACCTCGACATGCAGGAAGGACCGGCGCTGCACCTGCTGTCTTCGGCGGCGAGCGGAGTGGTGGTGTGCTGCGTGATGCACCCGCCGGACACGGTCATGAACCGCATGTACAACCAGACGGGGAACCTGTACAACGGCGCGTTCGACTGTCTGTTCCGGACCGTGCGGACGGAGGGGGTTCTGGCAGTCTACAAGGGGTTTTTCGCGCACCTGGCACGGATTCTGCCGCACACGGTATGTACCGAGTGAGCGTTGACTGCTGTTGAACTACCCCGGTCGACTCGGATGGTGCAGGATGAGCAGCTGACCCGTGTGCGACGCAGATCTTGACGCTCAGCTTGGCGGAGCAGACGAACAAGTGGATGCGGAGGGTCGAGGACCGGCTGCTGTCGAAACCGCTGAAAGAGAAGCTATAGCGCGTGGAAGGATGCAAGTCGTGGACATGGAGGTTGCGCGTTTTCTGCTGTACATTGCTGTACATATTTGCCATCTTGCGTGCATTTGTGCGAGGAGTCTGTCTCTCTTCTCGGGGCAACGGGGATAAACGGAGGCATCGAGCGCATTTCCACGTCCCGTAGCGTGTACTGTAGCATCCAACACTGTACTTGTTGCCTGTTGGAGATGGCGAGTCAGGATCGGCGTCAGCTCTAGCGCAAAAGTCACTGTGCATGGTTGGCAACAAGCGTTCGCGTTGGGGACTACACTACTTTGACATTGGATTCCAAGGGTATCATACCATCTACTCGTTCTCCTCCTCCCCTGCCTCCGCCCACCCACAAGCCCACCCACAAGCCCACCGCCTTCCCCCCGCCTCGCCCCCCATCCTCAGCTCCCTCGCCTCGCCCCCTTCCCTCCAACACCTCGCTGTAAAATCATCCCCTACGGACACGAGCTCGCCCTCCGACGTCCACGTCAAACTAGTAGCCTCTTTCTGATGTCCGCGTATCAGCGCGGTGCCTTGCTCGTAGATGGGAATGGTGTCGTTCAGACGGCCTGAAGCGGAGAGGGCAAGATCGCTGGGCGTACGTCGGAGGGGGGAACGGGCTCCGCGGGTGTGTACCGGCGGGGTGAGGTAGTGGTCGGATGGGAGTTCGTCGTCGGAGTGAGGAGGGGAGGGAGCGGCGTGGCGGCGGAGCAGCCGCTCGTCGGTGGGGAACAGGATGACGCAGCCGTCGCTGCTACCGACTGCGAGGAGCTCAGTCCGGTCGTCCTGCGCGGGTCGGAGGGAGGACTTGACGTAGAAGGTTGCGGCGTGGAAACTGGAATGGCGGAAGCCGTAGAGGGGTCCGAGACCTTCTTTGCCTTCGTGGCGGTACCCGTGCCGTAGAGCTGGTGTTGAGGATGAGAGTTCCGGTGCATGGCCTAGAACGAGATGGTTTGTTGAGTAGGCGTATACTGTGCTGTCCCTGCACAGTGCGTACAGGCGACCGCCATCGCCGCTTAATGCTAGAGAATTGATACCGAAGTGGCGATGCTGGTGATGACTGTCCGGCTCTCTGGTCGTAGATATGGGAACTGCTGGTCCTCGACGTGGCGTATACTTGCCTCGGATGTCCCAGAGCTTGACGCAAGCGCTGGCTTCTGAAGCCGTCAAGAGTAAATTGTCTCGTCCGGCACCGAGGAAAGCCAATGCCGTAATTGATACGTCTCCACGTCGGCCGGGAGATTCGCCTTTCAGAAGAGCGTCCCTACGAAGAAGTTAGTCATGTACAAACCAGGGCCAGGAACACATTTGTGGCTAATGTACCTCTGTGCTGTTATGACATTGGCCGATTTTTGCACCGATTGTATAGACTGACGATACGCATGCGCGTCGGGAATGCTATTGTACGTGTTCACATATCTGGAAATGTGAGGTGCCATAGTCAGGGGATCGAGTCCATCAGGATCCAAGGACGTTCGTATGTTGAGGACAGGACCCTCAGAGCCTCTGCACCTCGTGTCCCATAGATGTACACTGCCATCTCTACTGGAAGTTGCAATGACGCTGTCATTGCCTGGTTGGAACCGCACTTGTTTCACAGAAGAAGCATGGCCGGCCATCACAAATTTTGTACTTTGAGCGCGAACATCGATGATCCGAGCTGTTTGATCGCCTGATGCAGTGGCTAGCAGTAGGTCGTCGGAGGAGAATGCCAGGTCCATGACAGCGTTGGTATGAGGTCGGAGAGACACGTAAGCTTCCTTGAAGGTCGACACGTTTCCTTTGTCCGAATCCAACAATCGAATGCCACCTTCTTCATCACCGATGGCGACCATAGGGTTGGCTATAGACGGACATGTTAGTAGCTGTGCAAGAAATATCGCCACAAGGGCAAAGGGGCCACCACAAAAGTCCGAACAGAGCGACTTACTGTTGCAGCTGGCTGCACAGAAGGGGAGAGCCGAGCTTCTGAAGCAATGAATATCGTCGGGTTGGCTGTAGAAATTCGTCGTCTGTTCTTGCCAGCCTGTCCGTGTCAGAGAGAGCTACGCAAGAGATCTTGGTCCACACAACTCACTGGTACAGTGATCGTGATATCTTCCCCGACCGACGCGCTGATCTTCGCCAAAGCTCCGTTGTAGGATACGTGCATTGACACCCGCATGCCTCAGCCGGCGTATCGGAAGACACACCGCCTCGTGCTTCTCTTCATGCTCTGCTGGTGGACTAGATGGCAGCAATTGATCATCCAACCTGCTGTCCTCCTCTTCTGTTTCTACAACCTGTAGCAATGGTGGGCTCGTTGGTTGGGTCCTTTTGGACGGAGAGGGCTGAATTGGGGAGCTTTCCGGCGATGGCAGACCCTTCCGCTTTCGTCCCGGTCCTAGTCTCGGTGTATGTATGTTCTCGTCTTGGAGGACGTTGATGTCTGCGAATAGTGGCGCATTGCTCGAAGTCTTCTCATTCGTTGGTCTTCTCCGGTTGATCGCATTGCGAGTGATATCGCGCAACTGTCTGGCAGACTTTCCTCCTGTCACCGATTTCCTCCCACCTGTAGACGACGTCCGTGGGGTGAAGAACTTGGTGAACCGTTTGGGCGTTATAAGCGGAGGTTTTCGCAGCTTCCTGCTGTTGATACTCGAGGATGGAGCAAGAGGCGATGACGCAAGATGGCCGAGATCTAGCAGGTTTTCCTGATCGTGTTGAGTGCCTTGAGAAGAAAAGAACACACCCGAGTCCGCCATGGTACCAACGAGGTGTACGGTTCGGAGTAGCACTCGCGGACGGCAAAGATGCTGAGACTGGATGCTGTATAGGCAGAGGAGTCGTACCTCCAGCCCTGCGAAACTCAATCTCGAGCGCGTCGCGATGATCCCTGCACTCCCTGCACGCGAGAGCGCCGGCGCCACTAATTGAACGGAGAAACCTGAACGTAACGCCGGGGAACCAAAAATTTCGGAACAACCTTTGAACAAATGTTGCCGGCGTGAAGCAACCAAACATCCGCAGGTCGACTTAAAGACTATGGGGGCGATAAAAAGAACAGCCGAGGAGGTGCGCAATCCCGCGAAGCGGACGAAGATTTCGAAAGATCAGGGCAATGCGCCATTCCACAGAAAATCCGCACCGGCTGCCGAGTCCAAGTCCAGGACCTCGAATCTCAGTGCACTACCGTCGGAGAAGAATGAGGGCAAGAAAGAACGCAGGCCAGCGCAGTCGTCGGTGTTGAAGGAGGAGGAGCGAGCATTCCCTCGCGGTGGCGCGAGTGTCCTTACACCGCTCGAACACAAGCAGATAAAGATCCAGGCAGAAAAGGACGTGCTATTCGAACAGGCACAAAAGGATGAGGTCGTCCAAGATGAGGATAGTGAAATGGAAGACGTGGTGTCGAAGAGAAAGATCCCCGAGGCAAAGAAGCGGAAGAGCAAGGGCAAAGACTCCAAAGCAGAAGCTGGATCGAGGCAAGAGGAGCCTCGACTCAGAACCGAAGGGTTGAGTTACAAGCGGCTCTTCCCTGGTTCTGTAGTCCTCGGACAGGTTACGCAGATCACCGCTCGTGACGTCTCTTTAGCTCTACCGAATAACTTAACGGGCTATATTCCAGTGACGGCGGTGTCTGATAAGCTCAACCAGCGCATAGAGGCTTTACTGGCCGAAGACGGTGGCAAGGAAGAAGATGTCGACAGCCGTGCTGATGGGGACGATATCGATCTGAAGAAGCTGTTTCACACTGGACAGTATCTGAGAGCATATGTCACCTCCACTGTTGACAACACATCTGCGAACGGATCGAGCAAAGCCAAGAGACGGATCGAACTGTCGGTGAATCCTCGTCAGGCCAACAACGGTATCGCCAAGTCCAATTTGGTGGCCAACAGCATGATCCAGGCATCAGTGGTAAGCGTTGAGGATCACGGTCTGGTAATGGACTTGGGACTAGAGGACGAAACTGTAAAAGGCTTCTTGTCATCCAAGGAACTAGGACACAAGGTTGACCACTCAAGAACCGAAGAAGGCGCCGTGTTTCTGTGTATGATAACTGGTCTCAATCAAAATGGAAACATCGTGAAGCTTTCTGCGGACTATCAGAAGATTGGAATTATCAAGAAGTCTCATTTCTTGACAGAGGCCCCAACAGTGGATGTCTTTCTACCTGGCACCGCCGTGGAGATTCTGACTACGGAAGTTTCGTCTTCTGGAATTGCTGGTAAAATCATGGGATTGCTTGACGCTACCGCCGATTTCACCCATTCTGGTGCTGGCGAAAGCACCAAAGACATCGAGAGCCGATACAAAATAGGGTCTAAGATAAAGGCAAGGGTGATTTGCACGTTTCCCAACATGGATCAACCAAGAGTAGGCGTCTCTATGCTTGGACATGTCTTGGCTCTGTCAGACCGAACCTCCCTTGATGGAGATGTTGAGAAAGACCCTCTCCAAAAGCTCGCCCTCTCGGCAACAGTAGAATCTGCGAAGGTTGTCAAAGTCCAGCCCGGAATTGGACTATTTGTGGATCTGGGTGTCAAAGGAGTACTCGGTTATGCGCATATTTCGAGACTCGCGGACAAAAAGGTTGAGAATCTTTCGCAGACATCAGGTCCATATCAGCTTGGCTCTACTCACCGGGCACGTGTCATCGGTTACAACCCGGTTGACGGGCTATATATCGTGTCGCTCGAACCCAGAATACTCGACCAGCCATACCTCCGCATCGAGGATGTCGAAGTAGGTCAGATCGTTAAGGGCAAGGTCGAGAGACTCATCCTCAACGCCAACGGTGTGGGCGGCGTCCTAGTAAATCTCGCAGAGGGTATCAGTGGCTTGGTACCGGAGACGCACCTGGCTGATGTGCATCTCCAACATCCCGAGAAGAAATTCAGAGAAGGCGTAACAGTGACAGCGAGAGTACTCTCGACGGATCCAGAGAAACGGCAGATCCGTCTGACGCTAAAGAAGACCCTAGTCAACTCACAGAGTACCGTATGGAAGGATTACAATGGTATAAGCGTTGGTGATCAATCTCCAGGCACTTTGGTCAACATACTTCCAGCGGGAGCCGTAGTACAGTTCTATGGCACTGTTCGCGGGTTCCTGCCCGTGAGCGAGATGAGCGAGGCCTACATTCAGGACCCTGCCGAGCACTTCAGACTTGGGCAGGTAGTGAATGTGCATGTGCTGTCTGTGAATTCCGAGAAAGGGAAGATGACGGTCACCTGCAAAGACCCGGCGGCCTTCAATCTCGCCCAGCAGACTGCGCTCAAGGAACTAAAGCTTGGAGCATTAGTTAACGCGAACGTTGCTGAGAAAACCAATGACACAATCAACGTTGAAATCGAGACTTCTGGGCTAAAAGCTATCATACATCTAGAACAGCTCACTGATGGCTTCGAGCAAAAGAATATTTCTGCTATGAATAAAATCAGGGTTGGACAGAGACTGCAAGACCTAGTTCTCATAGAGAAGGTGGAGAAGAGACATCTCGTGGTTCTCACCAACAAGCCTAGTCTTGTCGGTGCTGCCAAGGCCGGGGCTTTACTCACGACGTTTTCTGAGGTCAAAGAAGGCCAGAAAGCTCCTGGCTTCGTCAGGAATGTTACTCCAGAAAGTGTATACGTGCAATTCGCAGGCGGACTCGTAGGCTTGTTGCTCAAGTCCCAACTGTCAGCGGACATCGCCAAACTACCCGCCTACGGATTGCGGAAAGGTCAATCAATCTCTACGCGGGTGCTTTCCGTCGATCATGCCCAGCAGCGGTTCCTGCTCACAATGCGCGATGACGCGCCTAAAACAGAGCAAAAGGAATCGAAGCCTGCGTCTGCGGCCCTAATAGAAGTGCTCAATCCCGTCGATGGAACATCAACATCGATCGAGGACTTCACCATTGGGAAGCTCACCAAAGCTCGTATCACGGCCATCAAAGACACGCAGCTAAACGTCCAGCTCGCTGATAACCTGCAAGGCCGAATAGATGTGTCGGAGGTCTTCAACGAGTGGGAGGAGATAAACGATCGGAAACACCCGTTGAGGAAATTCAAGCCGAAGCAAATCATCTCAGTCAGAATATTGGGTATACATGACGCGAGAAATCACCGCTTCCTACCCATCACCCATCGCCAGGGAAGGGTACCAGTTTTTGAGCTCTCCGCCAAGACTAAGATCCAGCTGGAGTCAGAAGCGGATGTACTGACATTGGATAAAGTCTCTCCAGGATCTACATGGATTGCATATGTCAACAATATTGCGGACTGTTGTCTCTGGGTCAACATATCCCCTAATGTACGCGGGAGGGTCGATCTCATGGACCTCTCCGACGACGTCTCTCTGCTCGGCAACCTCGAGGAGAACTTCCCTGTCGGCTCAGCGATACGAGTTCACGTCAAGAAAGTCGATCCATCCGCGAATCGGCTCGACCTATCAGCCATCAAAACATCATCGACAGGACCCTTAACGCTCCAGAGCATCACCAAAGGAATGATACTTCCAGGGCTTGTCACAAAGGTCACGGAAAGATCTGTCATGGTGCAACTACGTGACAGTATCTCGGGACCAGTGACGTTGACGGAGTTGACGGACGACTATTCCCAGGCAAATCCGACAATACACAAGAAGAATGAGGTCTTGCGTGTCTGCATTGTAGATGTCGATGCTCCCAACAAGAAGCTCACGCTGTCCACTAGACCATCCAAAGTTTTGAGTTCGTCACTCCCCGTCAAAGATCCGCAGATCCTATCGCTTTCGCAACTCAAGGTCAGCGACGTCGTTCGCGGCTTCGTTAAGAACGTAGCAGATCAGGGACTCTTTGTGAGCTTAGGGCCTAGCGTCACCGCATTCGTCCGCGTTTCAGATCTCTCCGATGCTTATATCAAGGATTGGAAGTCCTCGTTCGAGGTGGATCAGCTTGTTAAGGGCAAGATCCTCAACGTCGATGTGCCCCTCAATCACGTGCAGATGAGTCTGAAGGCTTCCATCATGGACGAAAACTACGTGCCTCCAATCTCGTTCAGTGACTTGAAGCCAGGACAAATTCTCACGGGCAAAGTACGTAAGGTGGAAGATTTTGGTGCCTTCATCGACGTGGACAACTCGGTTAGGGTCAGTGGATTGTGCCACCGCAGCGAGATTGCTGATCAAAGGGTACAAGATGTGAGGAAGGTGTACGAAGAGGGTGACGTGGTGAAGGCTGTGGTCCTGGAGGTAGATACAGAGAAGCGCAGAGTCAGCTTTGGACTCAAGGCTTCCTACTTCAAAGATACCGCAGGCGATGGTGAGAGCGGTGATGAGGAGAGCGACTCAGGTGTAGGAGGTGCGGAGCTGGAAGCTGTCGCAAGCGAAGACGATGATGAGATGGAAGACGGCGGTGTGGACCTTGACGATGTTCAGAGCATTGACGCCGCAGAAGAGACGAGCGAGGCTTCTGATGATGAGATGGACATAGACGGAGCTCCTGTCAAGCCGGTCAACGGTCTCAGCACAGGAGGCTTCGACTGGACTGGCGCAAGTGTTGCTCAAGACAAGGCTGGAGCTGGCGATGAGTCGGATGTTGAAAGCCGCGAAGTGACAAAGAAGAAGAAGCGTAGAAATCCTGAGATCAAGGTTGACAAGACTGGCGATCTGGACAAGTACGGTCCTCAATCCGTCGCCGACTTCGAGCGACAATTGCTAGGCCAGCCCAACTCATCACTGCTCTGGTTGCAGTACATGGAGTTCCAGATCAAACTGAGTGAGGTAGACAAGGCTCGTGATATTGCCGAACGAGCACTCAAGACTATCCACATCCGGGAGGAAGAGGAGAAGATGAACGTCTGGACCGCACTGCTCAACTTGGAGATTGAGTTTGGCAGTGAAAGCAGCGTTGAGGCGGTCTTCAAGCGGGCTTGTCAGTACAACGATGCGCAAGAGATGCACAGGAAGCTCGCGAACAGCTACATTGTCACGGACAGGCATCAGGTACGTCGAGTGGTCTTCTCCTTACCTTGTTTCCACATGCTTCACAGAGACCTTTCACTGACCTCTCTTTACTACAGAAAGCGGATGAGGTTTTCCAGAACATGACGAAAATAAAAGCTTTCACCGCAGACCCCAAGACCTGGCTCGAGTACGCTTCGTTCCTCTTCACCAAGCTCGCTGACCCCGCCCGCGCCCGCGCCCTCCTCCCACGCGCCACCCAGTCCGTCCCGCAGCACGCGCACCGCCAACTGACCGAAGACTTCGCACGGCTCGAGTTCTCGTCCCCTAACGGCGACGCCGAGCGCGGTCGTACGATATACGAGGGGCTCCTCAGCACCTTCCCCAAGCGCCGCGACATCTGGGAAAGGTTCATTGATATCGAGGAGGCGAAGGGAGAGAGGGAGAACGTGAGGAGGTTATATGGCAGGGTGACGGGGATGGGGATCAAGAGCCGCTGGGCGAAGGACGTGTTCAAGAAATGGCTGCTGTTTGAGGAGAAGGCCGGAGATGCGAAGGCGGTGGGACATGTCAAGGCGAAGGCGGCGGAGTTTGTGGCGGCACAGAAATAGGGGAGTGGATTGAGTGGTGGCTGCGAAACGGTCGCTACTAAAGACGTAGACATAGACATACTAGGAGTGTAAAATACTACACATTGCCTCTCACTGATTGCTCTCCTAGAGTCGAGTACGTGTTAGTTTCTCGTGACCTTCGACGGGAGCGACGTGTTGATCACCGAAGCTGGAAGGAGGCCAAGCGCGTGTGAACGTCGTTCTGACAGTCATGTGCAGTTGGAGTCGGCGCTCAATCTGCTCAGACTCCTCTCGATACACTATGCACCTTCGCTGAGAATCAGAGATGATGTGCAAACTCGATCGGAGTCTTCCTGAACGGCCATCCGTTTGCTTCGGCTGAGATTCTTCCATGTCCATAGTCCGGCGGCAAGCAACTTTTTCATCCTCATCTGATGCCAGATCTCACCTGGCAGGCTTGTTGGCGCGGAAGTAAACAACCGCCTTCTGCTTTCAGCGGCAGATCTCTTACAAGTTCCTTAACATTCTGTGCCATGGCAGCTCTGTCAATCTTTCCAGAGGCTCTGCTGTGCTTTCTTGGCTGCTACATGGGCGGCTTCAGGCGGGCTTCTCCTGGCGGCTATCATCTTCTGCTCAAAGTAGTTGCAACCGCGTCTTTCTGTGGTCCACTGTCAGCCTCAGAGAGGTTATCAGACTGAGATTAGTCTTTCACAGGTTCGGTCGAAGGGCTGACTTAGCGATCGAATGCTTTTTGCTGAAGCCGTGGAAGCAGTAGAACCTAATCCGTCTACGAACGCTTTCCACTGGAAGATGTATCGCTGGACGAGGCACACGAGAATCAAAAAATCCCGCCTGCTCTTTGACATGGTATGTTCTTCTGCGCGGTTCGAGTTTCAACTCAAGTCCGAACTCTGTCATCTAGCATCCACGGGCGTTTAGACCTGCAGGTATATGGGTGACCTCCACAATCACACTATCGGTAATGTTGGTGCGGGAAGCTTGAAACCCATCGATCCGCCAATCGCAAAGTGTTGCTTGCATTTTTTCGAATGTCACTTTTGTGTGTGCCAAGTAGGCGGATGACAGAGGTTTGTTACCTGGGATGTATAGTCTAGCTCAACCCAGCGACGACAACTCACAATGAACTAATTAAACCAAGAGAGACGCGACGCGAAATATGGTCCATCAACCAACCCAAAGAAAACCAGCTACGTGAGAAATGAATATGCATGAGATATATGATGCCATGGTGATGGTAGTGTGTAAGAAGATCGCTATGACATCACTCATATGGCACTTCTATATTCGAGCTTTACACTGCAAGACGAATGACGGTAGAGGGTATAAATTGAATCGATCACGCAATCCTACCCGTCGATCCCTCTAACTCTCATCTATGTTGAAGAAGGCATCGTCGAACTCTGTATCCAGGTTTTGCGTCCCGCTTCCTCCACCGTCGGCGTCGCCCATATCGAAGTTGTTGTAGTCGAACAACTCGTCAAACGTCGAGGTGCCATTTGTCAGCTGCTGCTGCTGTTGGTCTTCTGACGCCTGCGTCGCAGGTACATCGAGCATTTGGAGGTCTCGCGCACCGTTCGCGTAGCTTTCGAGACCTGGAAGGAGAGAGCTTACATCGGTGTTGTTGGCTGTGTAGTCGTTCGCGAAGGTGTTCTGTATCCCGTTTGGATTGCTGCCGCTGAAATCAAGGGCGAAGTTCAGATCACCATTGGTGCTGGTGAGATGATTCGGATCGGTGGCTCCGTCCGTGGGATCGCTGAACATGGAGTCGAAATCGATTTCTTGGTAGGTCGCTGTCCCCGAAATTCTTTCAGGAGCTGAATCGATGGGATCTTTGG
The DNA here is from genome assembly GCA_005059845.1 of Cryomyces minteri. Lineage (NCBI taxonomy): Eukaryota > Fungi > Ascomycota > Dothideomycetes > Cryomyces > Cryomyces minteri. The sequence goes on from NAJN01000002.1 coordinate 44,668, forward strand.
TAGGTTCTTTGGCGGGCGCGGCACTTGGTTCAGATTCCTTTGCATCTTGGAGCGGGACATGAGGTGGGTTGGGAGAGTGCCGTGGTGATACTTCTGCTGACCTCGTTGACACGGTGCTGATGATAGGTGTCTGTTCTTCTTCGCCAGTGATCTCCGTGGCCTCTGCATTGTCACTGTTATTCAGTCTCTGGGGTGTTAAGTCCACCGTCTTCACAACCTCATCCTTGACACCTTCCCTTTGTGACCCTTTGGTCTCATCACCTGGCTCTTCTCGAGTAGTGGCGCCGTTGCTTGTGGGGGAATGTGCGGCAATGCCCTCCTCGCCGACGGCTACCACTGCTTCCCGCTTCAACCGGATGGCTCGGCATACTGCAAGGTCTCTTCGCATCACCGCTTTGGCGTGGGACTGCACAGACACTCCTGTTAAAGACCACAAGCTGTACGGAGCGACTTGGCTTACAAGCTGGTTCTCGAGCTGATCAACATTCTCGTGGAAGCGGTTCAGTGCGCTTGGTATCGCGAGCTTCATCCGACTGTTCGCATAGCTGGCGGCTTCTGCATCCTGCCTTACAGACTCGCTGAAGATTCGGCCGGTCTCTAGAAGCTGATACAATCGTCAGAAGGGTGTGCGCCGGGAAGCCTGCAGAGAAGCGTACAACTCGATTGACCAAGTCTTGTAGTTGGTCTAATGCTTGCAACGCAAGCTTCTCTTGTTCAGCCATACTGGAGGAACAAGCGAGGTACGTTCGGTGTGGCCTGAATGCTAGAACGGTTGCTCGGGCGGGGTCTCAGCAGTGTTAATACCCCTTTCCTTGAAGAGACGCGAGGTAAGTTAACAATGCGGCTCTGCCCTCGAAAGAAGGGACGGAGTCGTCGGGTTCTCACGCGAACGACGGGAGGAGACCTCGGTCCATGCCGACAGGGGACTGGACAAGCACGTGAACGGCGGCTTAGCTGCTTCGAGTCAAGTCCTCGGATTATCTGCTCGCTAGAGTAACCAAGAATAACTAAGCGCGCCGGGGCGGCTTGAACCTCAATCAATCTGCTGCCCGTTCCCCGACCTCTGCCCTCTTCTCACATCCACCGCAAGCATAGCCAGACTCATCAGCTTTGGCGCCGGGATACGAGCAGTCTTTCCTCTCTGTTCTGATCGTCTTTCCTGCATCTCCTTGTCTCCTTTCCCTTTGCCTGCTTTCTTCCTTGTCGGAGTCCTCGATAAAACAGTGCTTGGAAGCAGTTCTCCGGCAGGCTTCGATACAGCGCGACCACGCTTCTCCACTCGCACCTGCACCACGTGTAACGGGATCGCCGCTTCCTTTGTTCCTGCAGCATTACACAGCATCCTTTTCGCTACTCGGGCTTAGGTCTGTTCACCAGGCTCCCATTCGCTGCATCGAGACCTAACCAAGCTCTCTTCGCGCAGCACGGACTCATCCCGATTCTCATCTCCAACCAATACCTATAACGAAGCTTGACGGTCACGGCCAGCAAGCTCTTCACGATGGCCGATACATCACTTCCTCCCCCTCCAGTCTCTGGTAGCGCGCCTGGTCAACAGCAATACAATGGTCAAGGCAATGGCAACCCATCCCATATGCCGCCTCCACCCCTCCCACCAGTCATCATCCCTCAAAACACGAACCCGATCCCGACTGCGATCAGCTCGCCAATGGCTGGCGATGGAATGATGTCGCCAACCAGCGCGGGCGGCTTTGTGCGTCGTGCCGCACCCGAACCGAACAAGCGGGCTTTGTATGTTGGGGGACTTGACCCACGTGTCACGGAAGACGTTCTTCGTCAAATCTTCGAGACTACTGGACATGTTCAGAACGTCAAAATCATCCCTGACAAGAACGTAGGTGGAGAGGTGACTTACTATTTCTATCTTGTCTCTGCCTATACTCCACAACACACTCTACCCCAAGCCTTGCTGCCTTCTTCTCAGCACGGTCACGTGTCAGACCATGATCAGATACTGCACTGCAATCCCTACCCATTGCATCAACACTCTGACGCGCAATTAACTCTCCTCCACACGTCCTTCATCCTGCTTGTCCTTGCACCTCTCGATCGATCCTCAGTAAACCGCCTTTGTGCTTTCGCTAACATCGTGTCGCATGAAGTCACTAATGGGCGATCAGTTTCAAAGTAAGGGTTTCAACTACGGTTTCGTGGAGTATGATGACCCGGCTGCTGCAGAACGCGCCATGCAGACTTTAAATGGACGACGCGTCCATCAATCTGTAAGTCATTGTCCAACCATCTATGCAGCATTTCGCTCACAAGTCCAGGAAATTCGCGTCAACTGGGCATACCAGTCCAACTCGGCATCCAAAGAGGACACGTCCAATCATTTCCACATCTTTGTAGGCGACCTATCCAACGAGGTGAACGATGAGGTTCTGCTTCAGGCCTTCTCTGCCTTTGGCAACGTTTCTGAAGCTCGCGTCATGTGGGACATGAAGACTGGCCGATCGCGTGGCTACGGATTTGTTGCTTTCCGTGATCGAACCGATGCCGAGAAAGCACTCAGCTCCATGGACGGCGAATGGCTCGGCTCGCGCGCTATTAGATGCAACTGGGCTAACCAGAAGGGCCAGCCTTCTATCTCGCAGCAGCAAGCAATGGCCACCATGGGCATGACACCAACAACTCCGTACGGCCACCACCATTTTCCCACCCATGGTGTCCAAAGCTACGACATGGTTGTCGCGCAGACTCCAAGCTGGCAGACTACCTGCTATGTCGGAAACTTGACTCCATACACCACCCAAAATGACTTGGTTCCTCTGTTCCAGAACTTTGGTTATGTTGTGGAGACGCGTTTCCAGTCCGATCGTGGTTTCGCGTTTGTTAAGATGGACACCCACGAGAATGCTGCCATGGCCATCTGCCAGCTCAGCGGTTACAATGTCAACGGTCGTCCTTTAAAGTGTAGCGTGAGTAATGTCCAATACCCCACCTTGGGTAGTTGACAGACTAACACTTTGTCTCAGTGGGGCAAAGACCGTCCACCAACTGGCCAGTTTGACGGCTATTCCCCTGCTCAGGGTCAGACTCCCGGGGGCTACCCGCAACCCCCTCAAGCATACTTCCCGCAGTACGGTGGGCCAAACGGTCCAGCAATGTCTCCTCAAGGCAAGCATACTGCAACAACCATTCTAGATCCAAGCTAACATCTCGCTTCCAGGCCCCAGCCCAGGTGGACAGCACTATGGCCAGCAGCAGGGCGGATACGGAGGACCCAACATGGGTCAGCCCTACCAGCAGATGCCTGGCAGCGCTGGCGGCTATAGGGGTGGCAATCAGACTCCTAGTGGACAGTGGTCTCAACCCAGTGCTGCCAACTTCGGCAACAATGGTTACGGTGGCTACCAAGGCTAGAGTGTTTTACCTAGCTAACTCGCTCTTCCAGCGTCTTTCTCCATGGCCTGGACCGACACCCAGCTAGCTTTTGGATAATAAAATGTCGTGTTGGCTACTGGTGGGCAGGATTATCGCAGCTTCGGTTCGTTCAAGTTTGACAGGTCGGCATGACCGAGTTGGTTATACGGGATGGTCCTTTACAGTCACCAGGTTGTCTGCACCTTTCGTCACTCATTATGGATGGATACTCTCTCTCGACTCAGCTACAGTGTTTCTAGTCCTTAGTGTTGCCTTTGTAATGAATCTCCTTCGGGTCTCTCCTATGTTGACATGGCGGAGTCTTCCCAAAAGCATCTAAAATACCCTGTTGCGAGCCCTATCTCCTCAAAGTTCGACACGTCTGGTTGCCTCAGTGTTATATTCTGATCTTGTTGAATGTGGGTGGTCTCCTTGCCAAATGTGTCTAGAGGTCCGTCTCGTTGGCTTGTCTTTTGGAGTCTTGGATAGCAAGCCTTGTACTTAGCTGGAGCAACAGATTGTACTGCGATGCTTGTTTAGAGTACCTGCAGCCAGATGAACATTCCAGCGCCATTACTTCACTTCACTGACCAGGGTGATGGCGCATAACTGGACGACAAGAACGGTCGGGAGATTACCTGACCTGCCTACATACGACACGTTCCAGGCGACCTGGATGAGTCTATCCGGCTCGACTCTTCCTGTTGTTGCAGGTGACGAACGTTTCCTGTGTCGTTGACAAGAAGCCACTTTAACCGTCAGCCCTAACGGGGAAACTCAGGCTTCCGCCGTCGCGTGAAGATAGCGCGTTCTTCGAACCCGTCAACCTTAGACGACATCGAGCTCATGCTGAACACTTTGACATTCTGGGCTATTGTCGCCGCTTCCTTAATAGTCCCCTTGTACTGTATGCTGGTCGGGCGACGTACGCTGACAGTGTCGCTGCGAGTTCCAGGCACCGTCCATCCTCAGAGGGCACGACCTCTTCGCCTCTATTCCCACGTCCAGCGGCAGCCATATCACCCAGGCTCCACGCGTCGGTCTGAAGCATCGATAATGTTCAAGAGGGCTGTGGACAATCATAAAGCCACGACTGCATCTCAAAAGCCTCTTGCGCAGCAACTGTTCCCGTCTAGCTCGCCCACCGTTGAGAGCACCCTCAAGCAGTCACCGCAACCCGTCAACAGTCGATCGCTATCAACCGGCTACAACAACATCCTCAGACCCAGCCCTTCAGCTGTCCTTAATGGCCCTAACTTCAGGACCGGAGCACAGAGTGGAGCATCGTATGGAATCAAGCGAACAGCCAGCGGGCTAGCAAAAGCTCTGAATAGTCACAATTCTTTCGAGGAGCCGCTGCCACTGAACTCACAGGAACAGCCTCTTGTCATCGACGACTCACCAGCGAAAGGGATGAGGCAAAACACGAACACTGTGTATTTCGACGAGAACGACTTCGACAGCGACATTGACATTGACCTCGAAATTGATCACCCGACCGCCAAAGACTCTGCCACCTATCCGAAGCTTCCATCAGCACCTCTTGCATACCCTACGTTACCAAACACACTGCATGGGACGACACCTGCCGACTCCGGTTATGGGTCCAGAGTATCTCCCAACCATGAACCACCGCCCCCGAGCAGCGTGCCTATCCCCTGGTCCTCCTCCCCTCTCGAGCACAAAAACACGCCTCCGGGAGCTAGCTTGATCCAGAGGTATACTTGTGGTGGACCGAGGAATGTTGGTGTGTCGAGAACGAAGCCCGAGCCAGCGAAAACTAAGCCGCTGCCTACTAAACGCCGAACACTTCCTTGGCTAGAGGGTGATGAACCCAAAAACATGCCGACTGAAGGCAGCCGGACGTCACTTTCCAGAAGTAAAGTCGGTAGTCGCGGTTCAAATGGGACGTACAATGGGACACACCATCCAGAGAAAGTGGAGAGCTTCACGCCACTGCCTAAGAACTCGATCAAGTCTGAATATCCATGGAACACTACAGCAAGCGCGATCAAGGCGCAGCAGAAGCAACACCGACAGGCAAACGAGAAACATGCCAAGGCGAACGAAATCACGCCCGAGGGACTCAAGAAAGCTTCCACGAAGACTCGGAGCAGCGTGTCCAAAATATTTCTCAGCGAGGAGCAACAGCATGTATTGAAGCTGGCAACGGAGGACGGAAAGAGCGTTTTTTTCACGGGATCTGCAGGTACCGGCAAGTCTGTTCTGTTACGCGAGATAATTGCAAAGATGCGTAAGAAGTACGTGCGCGAACCGGACCGCGTAGCAGTAACTGCCTCTACTGGCCTTGCTGCATGCAACGTTGGAGGCGTGACATTACACAGCTTCGCAGGCATTGGGCTTGGCAAAGAAGAAGTCCCTGAGCTCCTCAAGAAGGTGAGGCGGAATCAGAAGGCCTTCAACCGATGGAGACGTACCAAAGTCCTCATCATCGATGAAATATCCATGGTGGATGGCGAGCTCTTCGACAAACTAGAGGCTCTTGCTCGGCAACTGAGGAAAAACGGGCGGCCTTTCGGTGGCATTCAGCTGATTATAACCGGCGACTTTTTCCAACTTCCACCGGTTCCAGACCGTGGCAAGATTGCTAAGTTCGCTTTTGACGCTGGCACGTGGAGCACGAGCATAGATCATACCATCGCATTGCATCATGTCTTTAGGCAAAAAGACCCAGGTCGGTCATAGAACTCCTTATTCCAGTCCAGTGTTGCTGACTTCTCACAGTATTCGCGAACATGCTCAACGAGATGAGAGAAGGTCGTCTGACACACGAATCTGTCAACAGCTTCAAAACGCTCAACCGGCCGCTCAGTTTCCAAGATGATCTACAAGCCACTGAACTGTATTTTACCAGCAACCCTTCGACTTGCTCCTGCTAACCGTGGTGTTCAGATTCCCCACCCGCGTTGAAGTTGACAAGGCAAACAACGATCGCATGGATAATCTATTCGGTGTGCCGCAGGTGTTTACAGCTCGAGATGGTGGTACGGCCGCCGACAAACCCCAGCGTGACAAGCTGCTACAGAACTGCATGGCGCCTGAATCCATCGAGCTTAAGAAAGGCGCACAAGTCATGCTTATCAAAAACGTGGACGAGTCCCTTGTCAATGGCTCGCTGGGTAAGGTCCTTGCCTTCATGACCGAGGCACGTTACGCGCAGCACACCGAGAGTGGCGAAGACTACTGCCCCACTCAGAACGATCTGGCGGAAGACTTCGCAGGTAACGGCAGGCTGGAGAAGAAGTCAAGAATGACATTACAAGACCACATGGCCGCGAGCACGGCACCGATATGGCCCATGGTGCAATTCACCCTTGCAGACGGCACGACGCGCCAGCTGCTCTGCCAGCCCGAGCTGTGGAAAGTCGAGCTCCCCAACGGCGAGATCCAAGCCTCGCGCCAGCAAATTCCACTCATCCTCGCCTGGGCCCTCTCGATCCATAAAGCGCAAGGCCAGACCCTCGAGCGCGTCAAAGTTGACCTCGGCAAGGTCTTCGAGAAGGGTCAGGCCTACGTGGCCCTGTCGCGAGCGACCAACATGGCTGGCTTGCAGGTCCTGCGCTTCGACCCCAAGAAAGTTGTCGCGCATGAGAGGGTCAGGACGTTTTATCAGAACCTGTCGAGAGTGGAACTCCAAGAGGGGAATGCAGAGCGCGCGGCGAAGAAGGGGAAGAAGCAGGGCGGGATCGGCATCAGTGCGGGAGAGTATGAGCGGAACTTCATGGAGCAGGAACAGGATTTCGACGATGATGAGGCGGCTATGATGGGGTACTAGTAGCTGGTTTCGTCCTTTAGGGCACGGTGCATGCAGAGGTTGCAGGGCGTGGCTGGGGAACTTGGAGGCGCTTTCTGTGGCTCCGGGCCTGGCTTTGTTTCTTGACGATCGTCTGTATTGCTCTGCAACGGAATAGGATCTGTAGCTCAAGACGTTACGAGACCCGACACACTCGCATCAAGAGCAACATGATCGCACACACACTGAACCTCATTGTCTGACTCGACTTCACCCGCTCCGATTCGATTCGATCGATGTGATGTTATGTTATGCAATAAGATGCGTCACGATACAGAAGTGTAGAAGACCGCCGAAGGACGTGGCACGGCACGGCGCGAGTGAGAGGATGAGAACGTGAGAGGATAAGACGGAGCGGCCTCGGTGTCGCGCTGGAGTGGTGTAATGAAGTCAGGTACTGTGAATCGTAACTTTAGGTTCTGAGCTGGCGCCCTCCCTTATAGGTATCTAGTCTCATGGCTTTCCTTCCTACTCGTGCCTTTCCCCTATCAGAAGCATGTCTGTCATCCTCGCACTTTATGCAAATGCGGCTGCCAGCGTGTCTGGAGCCTTTGACGTTGCTTCTCTCCTCGATAACGACCGCTCTGCACAAGCTGGGTACAGCCGCTGCTGGGCTTACGACATATCACTGCATACTGGCCTCTTGCGGGGTCTTGGATCTCTCGCGCTGGTTCTTGCGTCCGCCTCCTGCGGGTTGCTTATGGTGTCCGAAACCCGCTGGATGGTCCGCGTGAGAGTTGACGAGGCTAGGCTTGAGACCGGGGGGTGTCGGGCTAAGCTCTGCTCGCGGATGGTGGCAACTGGCCCCTTCGCGAGTCTTGTGGAGAGAGTGCCAGCCTTTGTTGAACCTCGAGTGTTCCTCGCTAGGGTTCCTCCTCGTCGCCAAAAGAAAGATTGATAGCTTTCGTTTTCTTCTTCGGTTTCTTCATCACTTTCTCGGCATCGAGCGCCCCTTTTACTTGCTCGTCATCGCTTTGACCTATGATCTTCACGGCTTTCCTTTTCTTCCGCACTGCGCCGACTTCAGTAACACGCTGCTTGCTCGCCGCGGGCCCTTCTTCGCCCCCGTTCCTCTCGCCTTTCCCATCTGCGTGCGATGCGGCCTTGGGCGCCTCCTCGCTCTCCTCGCCACCATCCTTGCCACCTTTCAAAGAGTCGGCCTTCGCGTCTCTTCCCGATATCAGCGCGTCATACTCGGCCTTGCTCAGCGTATCATTGCTTTCGTCGACGTAGGTAGGACCATCGTCTTCATACTCGTTCTTGGCTTTTTTGGGCCGAGCAAGAGGGCGCTCGTGCCGGTCGTCGTTGCCGGCGTGTTGAGCGCGCAGCTTGCGGAGGAAGGCGGGCTCATTGGCGTCTATGTGGGTGTTAGTGGACGGAAGGAGGGTGGATATAGGGTGGGAAATGGGGGGTACCGTATTCTAGATTCTTTGCTTTGAACGACATGTTCGTGAGTTGGGGCTTGCTAGATACAACAAGATCCGAAACCACGAGTTCTAGCCTGGAGTGATGAGATCGTGCCCGACCTGACAGTGCGAGCTTCGTCTTCTGCACCACGAGAGTGTAGTCTTTTACTACAACGCTGCCAACACGTGACTAGATGGAGACACGGTGTTTTTCAGCCGCCAAACAGCCTGAGTTTTTTCGCTTCAAGTCCAACAATACTTAAAGGCCTATTGAATGATGATTCTAAGATTGTGGACAAGGAGATAATAGCATCTACGTGGTCTGACTGACTGTTGGGATTGCAACAGGCCGACGAAAGAGAGGCGACCTAACCCTTGCTGCTGATTGCGCAAGCTCCTTTGGTGCAGGCGGGAATCGGGCTTGAGACAGTGAGAGAGTGTTCGGGTTCACGTCCAGTCCTCCAACCCCTCGAGAAGCCTGTTATACAGTGTTTATGCTCAAAGGGGTATTGTGGTGTTTGTCTGCGCAAACACATATGCGATTGACGTTGGAAGCCGCCGTCGCTGAACGCCAAGCGTTCCCTCCACCAACCTCCTGTCAACTCGAGAAACAACTCGAACCCGAAGCACCGCTGCTCTGCACCACGACTCACCCATCGAGCAATCACTCCGAGAAGCGCAAACACCTCCTCCCTTACTACCAACTCCTCGCATGTGGCTGCGTGTCTAGATTAAATTCGGAGACGTTCTCTCCAGCCACTCGTTTCCTGCATCTGGCACCTACAACTCGACAAGTCAGCAACGAGCTACGGGTATCCACTCAACACTCGCGCCGTTGGCTCTCAGATACTCGCACCTATTCGGAAGTACTTTGTCGCAGCTGGCTGGCTCCAGGACGGCACAGCCAGTGGCTTTCCTCGAGCTGTAGGGTTGGAAAAGCCTTCTGAACCCTCCACCGCCAACCCATCGCATCGATGGGTCTTGTACAGAACCTCACGAAGAGGATACCTTCCTCGCCCAATTTACCCTCACTCGATGACCTCTCTAAAACCGCCGACCGCATCTCCCCCCGGTTAGCGTTCTTCCGCCGCCGCATACGACTAAAAGGCAACTCGCGCATCTCGATACCTCTTGGCATTGTTCTACTTTTTCCTTGCATCGTCATAATATTAATACTTGTCCTGTTTGTGCGGCATCCTTCATCGCCGGGGAGAGGGTTGATTCCGGCCGGAGCGCCGCCTTCCATAAGGTACGCCGATTGAGACGCTGAATAACTGGGGAGCAGAGCTGATGGGTGAATGATCATCGTACAGGAGGATTAGTGAAAAGCACGACAAAGTCTTCGTGACAGGTTGCCTAGAACCTCAGACAAGCGGGCCTCGAGCGAACGCGGCGTTTGTGGTATTGGCGCGGAATAAAGAGTTGGACGGGGTGATTCAGTCCGTGAAGTCGATAGAGCGCCACTTCAACCGGTGGTTCAACTACCCTTACGTCTTCCTTAACGATGGCGACTTCAACTCAACCTTCAAGGAGACGATCACAAACTACACGAGTTCACCGGTTGAGTTTGGCAAGATAGAGCCGGAGATGTGGGGTTATCCCGATTGGGTGGACGCGAATGTTGCAAAAGAGGGCATTAGGAAACAAGGAGATGCTGCGATCATGTACGGAGGGATGGAGAGCTATCATCACATGTGCAGGTTCTATTCTGGGTCAGTGAAAATTGGAGCGTCTTCGGTATGCAATCTGACTGAGTGTTTCAGATTCTTCTACAAGCACGAGCTTCTGCAGAAGTATGAGTGGTACTGGCGCTTGGAGCCGGAGATCAAGTACTTCTGTGACATCACCTAGTGAGTCTGATCAATCGAAGGACCCGAATCTTACTAACACCTTACAGTGATCCATTCATCCATATGCAAAGAGCGAATAAGACATATGGCTTCACGATCGCCGTCAAAGAGTTGAAGGAAACCGTACCAAACATCTTCCGGTACGCCTCGGCTTACAAGCGAGTCAACAACCTGACCTCGCAAGGACTGTGGGAGATGTTCATCGAGCCTCCGCCGAAAGAGGAGGAGACGCTACCCAAGGAGGACCCGAAGTACAAGAAGCCTTTACCCGAAGAGATCTTGAGTACCGAGCCAGGCGCAGGATCCTTACCTGAGATCGACCCCGAATCGATGGAAGGGGAGAAGTACAACATGTGCCATTTCTGGAGCAACTTCGAGATCGCGAAGTTAGATTGGTTCAGGAGTAAAGAGTACAACGACTTCTTCGAGATGATGGACCGGAGTGGAGGGTTCTGGATGGAGCGGGTAGGGTTCTCCCTTTACACCCACATCACCCTTTGCTATACTGACGTACGAACAGTGGGGCGATGCACCCATCCACTCCCTCGCAGCCGGCGCCCTCCTCTCTCCCAGCGACATTCACTACTTCCGCGACTTCGGCTACCGCCACACAACCATCCAGCACTGCCCCGCCAACGCTCCAGCCCGCCAGCTCCCGCGCATCCCGTACCTCGAGAAGACGACACTGGATGAGAAGAAGCGCATCGAGGAGGACGAATACTGGGCGACGTACGATACGGAAAAGGAGAATGGCGTAGGCTGCAGGTGCAAGTGCGACACGGATATCGTCGATGTCGAAGGCAAGCAGGGCAGTTGTCTCTCCGAGTGGGTCGAGGTTGCGGGCGGCTGGTCGTCGCCGTAGACGACGGCTTGGCGTGGATAGCATGGGAAGACCTCTGCGTTTTCAAACGCACTAGGAATTGCGGCTCAGGCATGAGTGGCACACTTTTCGTCGTTCGTGGAGAGACTTGTGTTGCATTTTCGGGCGCTGGGAGTCTGGGCGGTTGTAAGAAGTGTAGTGATTATCGGGCACCCGCTCGAGAAGAGGACGGGGACTAGGGAAATATACCATTTACTGCGAGCTTGTGGTGATCGCGGAACTGTGGATGTGAAGGGACGAGTGAGTGCTGAACCAGAGCCCAGCCTGCAACACCTTGGGGGTTATTGACAGCAGGTCGCCTTTTTTTAATAAATATTCTCTAAAAACTAGGACGATGTCCACAATACACAACGTTTATTACAGCGAGTGTATTCTCAAGAACTCTCTTTCATGTGAGCTTGCCCGAACTGAGGCCCCTATCCACAGGCTGAAACGGCAATGCCATGATTTGGAAAAAGTTGAGAAAGAAACGAAATCTCAATTTCGTTTACAGATACTGGGATTGCATGACCGCACACCCCTTCCAACGTCACGAGAGCGTATTCTGCAGACAGTCTGCTGTTCGACAGCAGTGAGGCAGTGAAATGGATACCACGTAAAATCCTGTTCGAGGGGCTTCCTTGCAGAATCGTTCCTGCAGACAGGCGATACCAGGAGGCTCAAACGACATGGAGTCAAAGGCGAGATGCTGCAGAGGACCACAGAGCAAAGCCCACCTACAAACACATAGGCACTCAGGACGAACGGTGTGTTTGCTCTTGCTGGCCGTGGGAGTCGCGGGATCGCGATCAAAGAAAACCCTGGAAGTGATACTACAAATAACGGAGGGACTGCATGCTGTGTACGAACTGTTCTGAGGCCCTCAAATTGTCTCCTGAGATCCCAAGCAAAGTGTCATGGCGCGCAGCACATGCAAAAGAGTGAGTTCGTACTCGTCTTCCACTTGCTTCTGCTGCTGTCGTGAAGAGTGAAGGAGTGAAGCGAAGCTTTCCTCGGAGTGCGTCGAGGATATGTCCGCTCAAGCTTCTGGTCATTACAAGTGGCCGTGAGGGCCATGAACTGTCCAAGGGTTGCGGCGCGAACCGCACCCCGCGATTGATCATTTGAGCCTCACGCCCATATTGCTCCCGTCCCTGTTCCAAAGCACACTTCAGATATCTCACTCCATCTACGTTTTGTAAAATCCCCGTGGCATTGCGCTCCACTACTTCTCCCGCTGCCCTTGCTGCAACTTTCACGCGATCGTGTCTCGTCCTTCAGCTCGAAGGCCAGTCCCATTGAACAGGAAAAGAGCACAGAACCAACATGCCAGACGTATGTGCTGTACTGTGCTTCACTCGTCTTTCACGTCGCCCCGAGAGCTTGAGAGACCAGTTGCTGATGCTCATCGTACCATACAGGTCAAGCGAACAGTCAAGCTCATCACTGAGCAGCACATAATGTGAGGCCGCTATCCCCTCTCCGCGGTCTTTGCGCGAAACTCCACAATACCAATGCGAACGAACGCTTTCACTTCTTTACGCCGTCTCTCAATTACCTGCCTCTTTTACTTTCACTACAGGCGCTGCACGCCTTCTACGACAACACTTCCGCAAGCGTAAAATACAGCTCGCTGATGCCAGTCTCACAGTGATAAGGACTCTGGAACCGAGGGGTATCCCATGCGAGCATGGAACATCGAGATATTTCTCCTCAACGAGGCCGGTGAGGAGGTTCAGGCGAACTGCTTTGAGAAGGCGACATACAAGCTACATCCGAGTTTCGAGAAGAGGGCTACCCAGGGTAGGTTCAAGCACAAGGAACCCTCGTACGGCGCGGACAGCGGTGTATCGTCTGTAGCGGCGGGTGTTCCAACGAGTCCATGCAATGGCACACCCGGGTTGGGTTTGATTGTGTTAGAGAGTTTCGGCATCTGTGTATTGGACGTAGCTAACACCTCTGCGTGCATCTAGTCAAGAAGCAACCACCATTCCAGATTTCCGAAGAGGGATGGGGAGAGTTCGACATGGAGATCATCCTGACGGCAGTCGGCAAGGGCGGCGATCACCCACTGGTTCACGACCTAAATTTCCAGCAAGAAACATACGAGGCCAAGCATGTCATTGTGGGTTCCGCCGTACCCAAACATCTCCCGAAGACCAGGACTTTTCTGACGCGGTACGCAGACGTTCAGAAACCCGAAGCCGGAACTGCTGGCGATTCTGAAAGAGTCGGGCCCGGTAGGAGAGGAGAACGGCGTCAAGGGGAAGGCGGACGCGGCGAAGAAGAAGAGAAAAGAGAAGAACGTGCGTGGTTCCCTCTACACGAGCCGCTAGTTGCATACTCCAAGTCTCCACGTATTGGACAGGGATCGTTGCTGACACAAACTCGGTTCACTAGGTCGACATGGAGAAGCTAGCCGAAGGGCTACAGCGTCTCGGCGAAGATGACCTCCTGCACGTAGTCCAAATGGTGCACGACAACAAGTCAGCGGACACATACACTAAGAACGACGTTGAAAGTACGCCGCATCTTCGTTCACAAACTAGTATACTCCATACTGATCCATGTCCCGACAGACGGCGAGTTCCACGTCGACCTCTACACGCTGCCAGACCACCTAGTGAAGATGCTGTGGGACTTCACCGGGTCCAAGACGGAGCTGTAAAGAGCTCGCTTGCACATTCAACAGCCTCCATCTCCCAACACGATCATCGAACGAGGGTGGTACGAGATCGTCTGACCAGTGTAACGACAGTTTGTCGAGCGCAGAGGAGAAGTCCTTTGACTGTGCGTGGCAACGGAGACGAAGTCAGTCGGGCTTCGAATACGAGGCGAAACGTGCACGAAGCGGTGCGTGCCGCTCGCTGGATACCCAGGCCCCGGCTGTGCTTCTTTTTGCTTTTTCCCACCCCTGTCTTTCTACAAGGATGAAAGGGCCCTACCGTCAATGGGGGCGAGGGATGTGCGGGAGTTTTCTGGGCGGGTTGGGCGGCAAGGGAGTGGGGAGATGGGCTTCATGCCATTGCAGTTACAAGTGTCCGCGACCTAGCATCGTGACGCCATCTCGAAAGCATCAACAGTCATCCTGCGTCCCCCGATTCGCTGTTCTGTGCAGTCAACGAGGTGACCTTCTTGCGTTCCACGCTCGCCAAACCCGCTGTCGTGCGTTCAGCTCTGGGTGTGAGCTTCGCCGCGCTACACTGGAGAGCATCACGCGTCTGTCCAGAGACAGAGCGGTTTTGTCAATGGCCACTGCGCCCGCTCTCCATGCCCTCGCCACTCGTCCTGCTCTAACGTAGTGCACCAGCCAGCGCCCTGGCTCTGACGCAAACAGAGACTCTACCCTATGGCCGACCCACCGACCCAAAGTCACAGTCCTCGTGCTCGTGACACAGTCATCACAACGGCCAGATTTATTTGGTTGACTGGAATGTTGAAACGGAAGCCACAGCGTCTACAGCGGCGGCAGCACCTCCCTGCAGATCGGACACTGCAGCCGGTACTTCATCCAGCCCTCCAAGCACTCCGTGTGGAAGATGTGCCTGCACGGCGTGAGCATGTACGCCCGACGCGCCAGCAGGCTTTTCGCTTCACCGCCACCGCCACTACTGCTGCCGCCCGCGGCCACGATGGCCACTTCGACGTCCTCCCTGCAGATGGCGCAGTCGTACACGCGCGTCCCGCGCTTCCGGCTCTGGTCCTGTGCAGAAGGGGATCTGGAGCCGCGCCGACCGCCCGCGTCGGCTGACGAAGGGGAGGTGTCGACGGGGTCGGTGGCGTCGGAAGCGCCGATGGGCATCCCCGCTCCCTCTTCGTCCTCGACGACGACGCGATGGTAATCGTACGCCGGCGGCGCCCAGCCCTTGGGGACGCCGACTCTCGGCCCGGCGACTTCCTGGCCGAGAAGCAGCAGGGCCTGGATCCACACCCACGCCACCAATGCCGCGAAAAGGCGCCAGTCCGTGTCGGCGAAGAGCACGTTGTCGGCGCGTAGGGTGAAGTAAGCAAAGGGCGCTAGACGGCATACGCTCTGGCCGAAGATGAACTCGCGCGACAAGGCGCGTCGGCAATTGCGCTGCACGTTGCGGTAAAGCTGAGGCGTCCAGAAGGAGAGATAGAGGAAGGAGAGAGCGGTGGTGTAGAGGGAGCGGAGAGTTGGCGGCCACGAGGTCGCGTGCAGGGAGAGGAAGACGAGCAAGAGGAGGATGAAGTAGAAGCGCGTGTAGAGGGCGCCGAGGTCGCTGCGGGTTGCGGTGGCGGTGTCGGTGGCGGCGGCTGGAGGAGTGGGGTTTGCGGCGGCGTCCGTGGGCTCGTCTTGGTCGGGTGGGAGGATGATGGGCATTGCGCCTGAGCTGGCAGCGGTGCGCGCCGTTACGGGCGGGGGAAGGGTGTCAGCTCCTGCCGCGGTGATGATGGGAAAGCCCGCCGGTGTTGCCGAAGGCGCCGTCGTAGCGGTAGCTGCAGTCTGTTGCTGCCTTTCCTGCCGTCGCCGTTCGGGAGCTTGGACGGACCAGACGTCCAGCAGAAATTTCATCCCGAAGAAGCTAACGGCAAGCAGGGCGACGAAGGCGGTGGTGATGAGAGTCAGCCACGCGCCGTCCAAAAACATCCCAACGATCATGAACGTGATGGCGGCGAAGCCGTCACCCATAGCGAGCATAGCAACTGTGTATAGGCTGATGCGGCTGCGCGTCGACGGCGTTGAAGCCTCTTTCATCTGGCGGACAAGGAGGAGGAGCTGCGCGGACATAGCGAAAGCGTAGAATAGCACGTGGCGTCTCCCGGTGCTGAAGAGAGCCTCTAGCTTCGGGCCGCGCAGGTGCAGTCCTTCCTGTGGGGCGTAGTCAGGTGGACCTTTCGACTCGAGTATGAAGCCGCAATCTGGAGAGAAAAGAAGCATGGACATCTGCATGGGAGGCGGCGGAGGTGCCGAACGGCCTGTTGGGAAACGGAGCTCGTCTTCGATCGAGTCTAGGGTCAATTGGTTTTCAGACCAGTAACCAGTGCGGCCCAAGGGAGACGGAACAGGATGTTGTTGGAGGTAGACTATGTATTCGCAATGCGGCACTGTCCACGCCGCGTTGCTGGCCGTGTCTGGCGAGGACGACCACGGATTGGACAATGCGTCGGGGTTGTTCTTCTGTAGTTCGATTGTCTTATTCAGTGTACGCTTGAGCAGCTGTTGAGAGCTGTGAAACGTATTCTCGGAGAGTGCCAAATGCGGAAGCGCGAAGATCCCAGCGAATCTGCAATGTCAGTGATCAGTACTTTGCCTGAATACCCGCTGTCCAGATGATCAAGCTTACTTGTCGCTGGTAGTAGTCATCAAAATCCCCCCAAAATCCAAGAAGTGAACACCGTAGAGTGCCATCTCCCAACCATCGCCCCAGGAAGAACTATCCCTAATAGTCAACGTAGCGCTGGCCCTCGTAACGTTTCCCTCTCCTTGCCTCTGCCCACGATTCTCTTGCTCCTTGAGCCTCATCCTAATCTTCCCCTCCTGGCCGGTGATGTTCCTATTCCAGTCCCTCATCGCAAAGGTCCCCTCAGGAGCAACGACGCTCAGGTTGACGCTGGGCCGCTGCAAGCCCTCTTCCAACTTCGACCGCACCCACGATCCACGGACGTAACCCGTGACATTCTGATACAGCAACCCCAGCTCTTCTTTCTCCTCCTGTTCTATCCCGTCAAGCCTCTTCACCCTAGCATCGCCCAGCACGTGCCCCACCATTCCCCTCGCCCTCTCCCTGACGCCCGGCAGCGCGTCCCAAACGAAGCCATGCTCTTCTCTACACCCGGTGAGATTCAAGTACCTGTTCTCTTTCGAATTGAAACCGCCATAGTGGGAGCTGTTGAGCACGCTCAGTGCGTCCTGCTCGTGCTGGATGATCTGGTCGATTTCGAGGCGTGCGTCGAGTGTCGCCGGCTGCTGGCTGTCGGGGCTGAGGAGGATGAAGAGGAGGATGAGGATGGGGATGAGGGTGCGGGGATTGGCGGCCATCAGGCGGACCTCTTATGTTCAGTCCATTGTGGACGTTGTGGTTTCCAGACGATAATACTGGACTTATGCTCAGGCAACTCTCTTAGGTACTTGAGTTGTTACAGGAGAGGCGACGTCATTGGCCGAAAACACTGCCCGACATCCCTCTCACATAGTACTTGACAAGTACGCTTCACGAACATGATTACCGAAACATTTTTCACGGGTCGAGAAGCGAGCATTCTTACAACTGCTCGGAATCCAGATGTTTGGGTCATACCGACTACTAAACTGGGAGATGCATAGCGACGAAGCGTAGAGGAACCACTACCACAAGCCTAACCCCCAATAACAGCACCGTTCGCCAGACTCCGCTATGCAGTCAAGACACATAGCCCTATCCACCCTGCAACCTGAAGCCAACATCAGATCGTGGCGTATCAAAAGTCATAGCTTGCCGCAACACCTGGTGCCGGGCCATCGAGATCCACCCTTTCGACGCGATGCCTGATGTCGTGGCTCTCCCTAAGAAGGTTGCTGAAGTACTTCCGCGCGACCTCGGACTCGGTCTTGATCTTGCTGGTCTCCTCTCTCTTGCCTTGCAGTTGCTCGACGCTGCGCTGCAGGCCTACTCGGAGGTTGTCCGCGGGATATTTGAGCGCTCTGCGGACTTCTGAGCTGATACGGAGGGCATTCGCGTGGGTGTAGTCTAGGGCGGCGAGTTGTGTAGAGAGCTTTGCGCTGAGACGGCGGGGCAGAGAGCGAGGGATCGAAGTGAGAGCGTAGGAGCAGCCGAGGACCACTGCTCAACATCAGCGTTCGCAGTTCTTAGAGAGGGAAACATTGTGCATACCTGCGGCGAGTAGACCTGGTATGATGAGCCTCCTGAAATTGTTCGATCCCACAACCTTCGCAGCGCCCAGTGCACCATCGAGCCATCCCACCCCTCCAATCATGCGTCCGCCGACAACACCAGCAACCGTCACGGCCATGCTCGTGCCTGCCACCTTCTCTTGCCGCTCCCAAAGACTTGCGACGTCGAAGAAGTCCCACACCTCGACTTCGACATCAACCTGCCGTGCAAGTGCGTCCTTCTTTCTCCGGAACATCTTCTCCGAATGGAAAGTCAGGTCGGTATACTCATCACCCAGGTGTAGCAGACCGAGACTTCTTATACCGCTGAACCCTTGCACTGTTTGGCCCCGAGCATGTTCCTCACATACGTTGACGACCTCGGAGATTTCCCGGAGCATAGCAGCTTTGATATCCTCCGCGAACTGGTACACGCTTAACAGACCTGGGTAGTGGACGCCTAGATCACGCTCTGCAACACGACCAATCGTGGTGTTCAAGGTATCACGAGTGTGTGAGTATACCTCGGTGGCAGTACCTTCTATGGTATGCTCGACGCCTTCGCTGGCCTCGGTTCTCGCTCTCTTGGACTGCTCATAGACAGGCTCCAGATCTTGCAGCTCCTTTGTCACGCGATCTAGCTCGGACTGCGCAACATCCTTGTTCACTGTTGCGAGGCTGTGCAGATCTCCCAGGACGTTCATGAGGTACGTCTTTGCAGGAGCCAATTTCGAGCGCGCACGCTTCTCCAGGACAAATCGCCGGAGAGATGATTCAAGTTCTGCAAAGTCCTGTTGCATCTCTCTTTCTTTGCCCTTGCCCTTGCCCTCATCAGCAGGAGAGCCTGGCTCTCCATGCTTTCCAGCAGAGTCGTCATCTCCATCCGGATCATCGTTGGGTCTGTCGACGCCAGGTCCTGATCCACCGCCTCCGCCTCCACCACCGCTCCCACCCGTGGTTCCTGCGGGTACCACGGGTATCGCATTGCTCGACACAAAGTGTACAAGCTCTGCTGATTCTTTGAAGGTGGCGGGACTGAGATGTGCGACTTGCTTCAATATCATCTCTTGACATCTTTTCTTATCTCTTATGTTGTCAAACCCATTGACCACCATGAAGATATACGCTTTCTCTCTTGCAGCGTTGAAGATGAACTCCTTCGCTGATAAGGTGAAGTGGTTCGCAGCTGAAACAACGAACACCACGACGTCAATCTCTTCTTGTCTTGCAAACACAGCTGTGGTCTTCAAGGAATCGTTGTTCAAGCCGGGTGCGTCGATGAGAGCGATATCAACAACACCGTTGTTGAGCAGTGATTCGTCAACTGTCCGGATGTCTTTGACGTAGATTTTGCACTGCGAATAGCGCTCATTGTCTGTGACAATATTCTCCAATTGCTTCAGAGCGTATACATCATAGGTGCGCTCGTCGTCGCGGTTGTATATCGAATCAATGGGGATGGCATGCACCTCCTCGACGCCTCCGTTTTCCCTTACGTCCAGTACCTCACAGAAGATACTTGTGCAAGGCTGCTGGTCTTCGGGCAATACTTTCCTTCGCAGCAAGGCGTTGCAGAAGGTAGATTTCCCCGCATTGAGATCTCCAGTCACCAGCACCTTGCTGGACGTATCTTCTATGCGTTCCCGTAGCGAGAAGAGGTGGCGAATGCTCTTGCTAATCTGCCCGTCCAACAGAGACGCTATTGAGTGTTTCTCCAAAGAGTGTACCAATTCCGTCTGCGACGCGCCACCCATCTTCAGATCAATCTTCAAGATGGAAAAATCCTGCGCTAGTTGTGGCGTGACGAGTCTGGGTTCGGGCGCTGGCCGTCTAATGGCCGCAGTACTTGATTCGACTTGCGATCTGTTTTCGCCTAGGGATGTACCAGCCCTCCGAGGGCCCAATGGCCTAGCAAGGGGCAGGTCGGTCTCGGGATGCGGGTCGAGAGTGGATTGAGTGTGGTGAAGGCCTGGGCGAGGATCTGTCCGTACGGGAAGAGGTGTCTGTGGTCGTTGTGTGGATGGGTAATGGGCCGGCCACGTAGAGTTCATCTCTTGGAGTCTCTTGAGAGTCTCGACAGTCTGGTTGATGGCGCGACCAAGCGCTGTCCGGTTCTGGTTGTAGTATAATTGATGGACGTGACTTGCCACTATACGCCGCTCGTTTTCGGCTGAAGTGACCCATGTCAGTACGTGTTTCCAAGTCATCAAGGTGGTCAAGCGTATAACTCACAAGCCGCGTTGCTTTCTCCAGGCCGAAGGGGTGTATGACTTGGTGTTGGTAGATCCGCTGTGAGACCCGGATGCCATCCTCGATCCATGTCTTCGCCGCTCATGATGCTTCCGCCGTATCCGGAGTCGTCGTCCAGCATCGCCGCCAATCGAGCGGCACTCTCTGATGTAGATCCAGAACCGACCGTCATGTAGCTTGGCCGGAGAGGAGAGCGGCGGGGCGTTGAAGAGCTACCTCCTGGAGAGTTGTATCCGCTGCCGGGTGAAGGTCCTTGACTCATCGCGACTGATTTTGCGTCTCTCTCACTGTGTGTGTCTCATGTGACTCTATCAGAGCCTTACGAAGAGGGCGGCAGGTATGCGCATGGGAGTGAGTGATGGCGCGACAAAGCAGTGGCTATTGATCGTGGCGTTGGTAAGGTGAAACTGGACTGCACGTCGGCATGGAAAGAAAGCGCCGGCTGCACCCGCGCCCGCGGCCAAGCTGTCGGGCATCATCAAACAGGCCACAAGCAAGCAACCTCCATTGCAATCAGCCCCGCCAACATCAACTGGACGTATTGCGGATACTGGCACACTGTAAACCCTCTAGGTTACTCATCATGAACATCGTAGAGTGGTCAGTGCACTAGTCTTAGCATTGCTAAACTATTGACTAAAGTTTACACAGGGCTTTTGGAAAGCGCATGACGCCGGCGGAACGACTAAGGAAACACCAACGCGCGCTCGAGAAGACCCAGCGAGAGCTCGATCGAGAACGAGTCAAGTTGGAAAATCAGGAGAAAAAGCTGGTCCAAGATATCAAGAAAAGCGCCAAGAATGGACAGATGGGACCGCTCAAGATACAAGCCAAAGACCTAGTGAGGACGCGACGGTCAGTCATGCTTAATCTACAACATACCGCCCAGGGAGATCCGGCATCGGCGCTGATCGTCTGGTATCATGCAGGTACATCCAGAAGTTCTATCAGATGCGCACCCAGCTGCAGGCCATCTCATTGCGGATACAAACCGTCCGAAGTAACGAACAGATGATGCAGTCGATGAAGGGAGCCACGACACTCTTAGGGAGCATGAATCGGCAGATGAATCTCCCAGCCCTCCAACGAATAGCCATGGAGTTCGAGAAGGAGAACGACATCATGGACCAGCGCCAGGAGATGATGGACGACGCGATCGACGATGTGACGGGTCTTGAGGATGAGGAAGAAGGGGAGGAGGTCGTGAATCAGGTGTTAGATGAGATAGGGGTGGACTTAGGTCAAGCGGTACGGCTCAAAACTATGATTAGGTCGGATCGCTCGTTGCAGTTCCGCGCTGACTAGTTTGTGCAGCTCGGCGAAACCCCCTCTGGACTGCAGAAGACTGCTGTCGCTGATGGGAAGGTTGCTCAAGCAATAGGCGGCGGAGACCTTGGCGACGATGATCTCCAAGCACGGCTAGACAGTCTGAGAAAATGAAGGGCTTATCCAAGCAGGTCTTGTGTTGGCATGATTTTGGGTATAGGGTCAGATGTGGCGTACAGGTGTTCGTGGTGTTCCCGCTGCGGTCGTCATGCTTGGAGGAGGGCTTCAAAGTTACAGGGATAGAGCTCTCTATGAAGGGAGAAGAAGCACACTGTGCACAACCTACGTCTATTCCGTTCAACGGCCAGCACATTCGATATCGCAGCTTGGGCGTTTCACTTCTACCCCGTCTCACGTAGCTCGGTGCGGCGTTGCCAGCCAAGTAGATAGCATCCTTGTTGGAAGAGTGCTTACGTCGTGGCGGCTGCGCACTCTTGCCTCTTACCAACATGCTCTCAACTTACATATCTCGGTAACCTGTCCAGAACCTCATTCCCGTACTCATTGCTCCAATGACTCGAGCAAAAAATAATACTTCTGGAAGACGAGTTTGCTGTCCACAGCGTCTCTTGAACACCCAAGAGTTCAGCACAGTTAAAGACGGCGCGCATCATCTTACGCTTTGGGTAGAAGTCGCTCCAAACCCCAGAAGGTTAATCAAATCCAACAGTACATGTGGCACTGTTACGAATGATGGCGAGGAGCCCATGCTAGCTGCTAAATCAGCTGGCGGTCAGAAGAACGAGGACAAGGCCGTCAGACAACGCTGAGGACGACGAAAAGAAACTACGATTGGAGGGGAAGCGGGTCATAATAGAGAGATGGCCGCTACGAACACCTCAGACAAGTGGGACTATGGACTCACGGTTCAGCAAAATCGAGGCCCGAGAGTCGATTAGGCGAGCCCGAAGGCATTTGACAACGTCCGTCGGATTCTTGTTGTTGACCTTGTGCTGTCAGATCCTCAGGTTCGTCGACTCCCAGATCTAGGTACAAGCCTACGTGCAAGGGACAGCGGCGTCGTTCTCTGTGGTTCTTGTAAATTCTAGGCTCCCAATGCTCAGGTTGCATGTTCATATGTGCCCATTTGACTTTCATGACCTATGAAACGTCTACATCTAGTCTGCTTTGTCCGTCTGCCATCAGAGGCTTCGGATTGCGATACGATCATCCGTTCTACAGCGCCGCGAGCCGCTACCTTGCCGGCATCCGCTTTAGAGCAGAGGACGGATGTTTGATCTGTGCTTCCGGACGTGTAGTTTGTCAGAATGCACAAACATCAGGTCAGGCAAGGCACCGAGCGATGATGCAGGCGCGACAGGTACTGAAGTGGTGGCCATAGAACTCGCTCTGGAAGCCAGTACGTGAGTAGCTTGGATTAGTTACCGTACGCAGCAGCACCGTGGTGGTCTTCTTCTTTGTGTGAGACTATCGATAGTGCACCTGAAGATGTGGGGTTTACAGGACCCTGTCCCTGCTTTTGATGTCGATGAAATGGGCCATCTGTCGGAACGGTTTGGTACAACGTACACCATACGGAGGATACATGTAGCACTCAAGTTATACCCTACTCGTGTACCTGCAAATCCGAGGCGGAATTGCGCAGCGCGGCATCCCGACCAGCCGGCTCGTCACTTGTTTAGTGGCCGAAGAGGGGGACGTGTTTCCATTGTTCGAAAGGCCCTTCGGCACTTCATCCCGCTCAACTCTGTCGTGGAGCCTCCTGCAACTACGACCATCATCACCGCGCAGGGATTCTGCCCTTCAGACGGTTCCGCTCTGATTCATTGATACCTGAGACCTCGCCCACGGCGTCTCTTCCTCCTCTCGAGCCTCACGAACAGCCTTGACGATCGCCAAGAAGTGTTTCCGTCACCCCTCTCCGCGCTCGACCGTGCCTGATCTTCCCCCCGCTCCGCTTGCCTCGTACGCCGCCGCACACGAACCCCCCACGGCACATTACTGTTGCTGATGAATATTTTGCAGCATCTACGTGCGCTCTCAACAAGTGCTCCTGAGTCAAACATCCCATTGAGCGTCCTTGCGAAGACTTGCATATTGATTGTGGTAAGCGCGTCCTCACACTGCCACCCTCCGTATACGACTGGTCAAGCACTGGCAGGGCGTTGGCACTGCGGAGATCTCGCCATTAGCTCACTATAAGACGAAACGATTGACCACACAGGGCTCTTTAAGCTGACCAGAGACTGCGAACAGATCGTCGTACATCCAGCGACCCTCGGTCCGGTAGTCCGTTCTCACAATCTAAACAAGCACGCCTCAGCCCAATTTCGACCGTTGGTTGTCCCCACTCAACACTTCCATACGTGTTCTACGACCTTCGCCAGCGGTTCAATACCTCAATCTCAAGGAAAAGACCCAAAAACTCTATCACCTTCAACCTGGCAGGAAACAAGCGGAGGAGTTTTTCCGGTCAAGGAGGACTGTTGAACAGAATGTTCGGCACCTCAGGATCGCCTCCAAAAGAGGACATCGCCGTTGATCCCAATCCTCTAGTGGATGATTCAAAACCTCCCAGCATCACCATACCCCGTGACGCCAACAATAGCAGTGAGAAGAGGATGGGTGAGAGCAAAAGTCCCTCGGGGAGAAAGTCGACGGATGAATCGAGTCCAAGTGGGGAGAAGAAGAGAAGGAGTAGCGGCGTCGCGAAGGCTAGAGACATGTTCTCCAGTGCGAAACAGTCGTTCCGTGATCACACCACATCACCCATGGCAAATCCAGAGAGATCGCAGCAAGCGGAGATTCGAAGGCTGGGGAAGATGGATCCCGCTTTGAGTGTTCCTCAAGGTTCCTTCAATAACTCGGCAGGAGAGTCGGTAGCTGGCCCTCGGTCTACGTTCCGCGTAGGTGTTACAGAAGACAAAAACAAGAAATGTCGGAGAACTATGGAGGACACTCACGCGTATCTATACAACTTCCTTAGCACACCTGCACCGTCCCTCAAATCCGAGCCCACAAGAAGCCCGACAAGCGATTCTACATCCACACTTACGGAAAACGGTTCTCAGGGCGTTGTAGAAACGGACAATGGCTATTTCGCTATTTTTGACGGGCACGCTGGTACTTTCGCAGCCGACTGGTGCGGGAAGAAGGTCCATCTTCTGTTGGAAGACATAATTCGGAAAAACCCGAATACCCCGATACCTGAGCTCTTGGACCAGACATTTACCAGTGTCGACCAGCAGCTAGAAAGGCTGCCAGTCAAGAACAGTGGGTGCACCGCTGTTATTGCTGTCTTGAGATGGGAGGACAGGGTACCGAACATGCAGTCCGCAACTGGGTCCACCGCCATAGCCCCAGCTGCTGCGGCTGTGGTCAAGGCGATGGAATCTTCAACCAGCAAATCGCCTCCACTTGATGCACCGGGTTCATCGCTGACTCACGACGACGTCGGTGCTGTATTGTCGCCGCTATCCGAGACACGCTCTGAGCCGCCTGCTGTGGCGAGGCTCTCTGAAGCGGCCTTACGACAGCGCGTTCTGTATACTGCGAACGTTGGCGACGCTCGTATCGTTTTGTGTCGTAACGGCAAGGCGCTTCGCCTCTCATACGACCACAAGGGGAGCGATGAGAACGAAGGCAGGCGAGTGGCGAGTGCTGGAGGGTTGATCCTCAACAACCGCGTCAACGGCGTACTGGCGGTGACGAGGGCACTGGGCGATGCATATATGAAAGACTTGGTCACTGGACACCCATACACGACCGAGACAGTGATACAACCGGATGTTGATGAATTCTTGATCTTGGCATGCGATGGTGTAAGTCCACTTCAATTCAATGAACCCGAATGTCTGCTAAAACTCACTAGCTCTGGGACGTCTGCACCGATCAAGAAGCCGTCGACCTCATCCGTCACACCCAAGACCCGCAACACGCCTCTCGCCTTCTTGTCGAGCATGCCCTCACTCGCTTCTCCACCGACAACCTTTCCTGCATGGTCGTGCGTTTCGACAACAAAGCTGTGCAGGACACGGTCAAGCGGATAGCGGAGCCCATCGGCGTCGACGGCGACCCTCCCACCGGGAGAGGCGGCATGAGCGAGGCCGAGGCTATCGTGCTGCAGTCGAGGATGAAACTCGATGAGACTGGGGATGGTCAACTGGAGAAGGTCCCGTCGGACGTTATTAGGGAGGAGTCAGAAGAGCCGGAGCCAGGACCGGAGCTCAATCTTGAAGCGCCAATTCTGGCGAGGAAGAGTTGAGTTGCCCACTGTGAAGCACATACGACACATACTACCTGTCTCTCGTCGCCTCCTTGCTTCAATGGCTGTGCTGCAGCAGCGGTCTAGTTTTCGCATCAAAATGTTTCTTTTCTCTTACGCTTCATTGGGTGCAAAGTGGCCAAATCGGGTATTTGCTAGGCTTTGGTTTTCTCTCCACAGTTTTAGATCTGGCTTCCTCTTCAGGCTGATATTCACGAGTCTGGCGTGCTCTGTGCATTGGTGATGATGGCGGTGGTTGGGTGGGCTACGTTTATATCTTACATTACCTAGCGGCAATGCATATACTGGGAAGATCTTGTGTGTGAATCTCGCTTTCGTCTCGTGGCGCATTGCATGGTCGGAACAGACCGTGCTACGTAACTCTACAACGGGGATGGGAATAAAACTCTCTCTCCCGCGCTACACAAACACCTCGGGTGAGGAGCAGGAATCGTGGCTGGTACCCTGGATTCTGATCTATAGGAGCACGGCGCGCATCCGCTTGAATATGAGGTAGATTGCGCTGCCCTCGGTAACGCCATACGCAGGTCCTCTATGAACAAACTACAGCTCCAGACTCTGTCCATGAGATCATGTGTCGTTTACAAATCCCGGCATCATCACGTACGGCCACGAGTCGAGCACGAATCGGGCATTTCGCGGTCTATGCTATGAACAGAGGCCAGACCGCATCACACTGAGGACTGTTCGATCCATAGTGCTACGGGTAGAGCACTGGCAAATCTCAAGTGTTATATGTCATCTTTGCACTCTCGTTCTGCACGTTGGCTTGCCCTCTTGCCGTTCTCGTGTCACTGCATCTCTGGCACGCACTAAACGGTCCAGCACATTACATTGCAGGACTATTTCATTTACGTAAGAGCGATCTTCGTACGGTCTTGGGTACTTTCCCTGTAGCTCTGAGGCGCAGGTTTTTTCAATGGGGTAGAATTCCAGACGGTGCGGAGGAACTTGGTTGTATCTCTGTTTCGAATTTTCTGTCTGTGGAGGAACCATATACTGGCGTAGAGAGATTGCGGCTGGCTCGTTTTGTGTGATTCATAGTGCACAAAAGGCGGGATTATGCACAGCGATCAGGAAACTATGGGTGATAGCGCTGACTCGACGGGCAAGAGCATCGTAGTCAATGTCATATAGACGTGACAGGCGTGGCCTTGCGCTTTGGACCGAGCAGTGTACGTCGTCTCGCCCTTCGATGGAGATACGCAGTTCTTCTAGTACATTCAATAATCCAATATAGGAGAACAACGAGGCAGAGCAGATGGTCCACCCTTTGATCTCATCTCGAGTGAAGTCATCGGCGGAAGCGTAGTATAGTTCCTTCTCAGTGAACACTGAACACTTGTTCGAGTTCAGGGCAGAGGTAACAGCGAGATTCGGAAATTGACCAAAGTCGTCGGATCAGTTGTTTTGCTCGTACAAGCGTGTCGACGAAAGGTGTTCCGGCCATTTGCTAAAATACGTAACCCCTCTTACATTGGCAGAATTAAATCATGGACAATCATCTTCTATAGTGCCATTCTGGTATGGTCGAAGTGACGGTACAGATCTTGCCCATTTCCGACCGATTGCACATGCCCCATGAGTCCCAGATCCTGAGGGTACCGGAACAGTCCACAGCATCGCGATCTACAGGTAATTTGCACATTACTGAGTGAGCTGAGGTCAAATTAAAGTGTGCCACTAGCACATTAAGCGAGGGTTCCACCAACAAGGTACCCCAGATTCTGCCCCTCCAGCACTCAACCGATATTCAGGACTCTACCCAGTTACCTGCATGACGGTTCTGTCCAAAGAAAAGGCTCACCTCCATGCATCTTTCTCGTGGACCTAAACGGAGCCTCCATGTCTGGAACAGAAGCCGTCGACTTCAGCCAGTCGGCGACCGTACCAGATGAGCCGCCCGTCAGCACCAACTCAGGTCACGAGGGACCTGGCTTCGTGGCGCCGGCATCGTATCTGAGACCGCGCGGAACCTCACGACCAATGACACCTGTTAAGCCCTTGAGCCCTATTGATCGGGAGCAGATCGAAGGTCTCGTAAGTGACAGCCCATATCCTACTCCTCTCGCGTTCACACTTCAATGTGAGGCTCAACCGGCTGATGTCTGGTCCCGGTAGCGTGCAATCCGCGCCTTTCTGAAAGTCCGCACAAGCTACGACGTCCTGCCGCTCAGTTTCCGCCTCATCGTCTTCGATACTGCACTTCTTGTCAAAAAGAGTCTCAATATCCTGATCCAGAATGGTAAGATCCTGGTCGCGGAAAGTGAAGAATTTTGCCGGCTGACAGCGTTCAATGCAGGTATCGTCTCTGCGCCGCTCTGGGACTCCAAGACATCGACTTTTGCTGGGCTCCTCACGACCTCTGACTACATCAATGTCATTCAGTATTACTGGCAGAATCCAGATGCTCTAGCAGCAGTCGATCAGTTTCGACTGAACAGTCTACGAGGTGAGAATCAACATGCTTTTTGTGACGTGGATCAGGACTGACGGATGCTTAGAGATAGAAAAGGCCATTGGCGTCACACCCATCGAAACGGTGTCCATAAATCCACTCAGACCTCTGTACGATGCGTGTCGAAAGATGCTTGAATCACGAGCCCGAAGGATACCCCTAGTGGATGTCGACGACGAGACACAGCGGGCGATGATTGTCAGCGTTGTCACGCAATACAGGATTTTAAAGTTCGTGGCGGTAAATGTGAAAGAGACGCAGATGCTCCGCAAGCCATTGAGGGATCTTCAGATCGGCACGTATTCAGGCCTCCAAACGGCTCATATGGACACGCCAGTCATGGACGTTATACACATGCTCGTGAAGAAGAACATATCAAGCGTACCAATTCTTGACAGCGAAGGTATGACGATAACCTAAAAACTTGCCAGGGATTCAACAGAGCTTACTGACAATTCCAGGTGTTGTCATCAATGTCTTCGAAGCTGTTGACGTGATTACGCTTATCAAAGGTGGAGTCTACGATGATTTGAATTTGAGCGTGGGTGACGCGCTATTGAAGCGTTCTGAGGTAAGTACATCCACTTTCCTGTTCCGGAAGCAACGTAACATAAACTTACCGCATTTGCAGGATTTTGCCGGCATATACACATGCTCGATGAACGATCGTCTGGATACGATATTCGACACTATTCGAAAGTCACGGGTACACCGACTAGTGGTCATCGACGACTCTAGTCGTCTGAAGGGACTCCTGACACTAAGCAATATACTGGAGTACATCCTTCTGGAAGGAGAAGGAGACGAGAACGAGCAACAGCGCTACGTAGCATAGGTCCATATCTCGAGTGGAATTGATGAACCTTACCAAACTTCCGCTGGATTGACTAGAGCCTAAAGTCTATGTGATGCTTGAGTGGCTAGCTACGCGATTAGGTTTTCGATGTTGTGATCCGCTTGATCCAAACGTTATTCTCCAACCTATAAGTCTTCTCTTTCCCTCGCCCACTTTCTCCTTCCTAATCCAAAACATTTTCAAAAGAACAAGAACCACAAATCTCGATGGCTACCACCATCCTCCTTCGCCCCTTCCCGGGGGTACAAGCGTTCGTCGCTGCTCTTTGCAGCAAGCAAGTCTGGTCAGTAGCTCCGACCAACTCACAGTAAACTATGGTGACTGACTCTATGTCCAGGATTTTGGCTCCGTCAGTACTTGCGATGGAGACCATTAAAGATCATGCTTACGAGGCTACATCCAGTGCCAGAATCCACCGCAATGTCAGCGGGACGTCTTTTGTGCCGTCCAACCTGGACGCCGTCCGCTACATCGGACGATACAACATCTCCGCCCAGCAATTTGGGCTTTCTAAACTTCCGACGCACGACAGCGTCAATGAACCTGCTTCGACTGGTGAGATATCTGGCAAGTTTCTTTACTGTTGGGTATACCCAGCTGACAGCTTTGAAGAGGTCGGGCCCAGGAGCAGCGTTGATGGCGCTCACCACATCGTCTCGTACACCAGGGCCTTCATCAACAAGACCTTCGGGCACAAGTCCGAACTATCTCACACTCGCAACCCGTCGAACGAACGTCAGCTATCACGCAAGAACAGCTCCAGCCATCTCGGATCAAGGAAACCCAGAGGCACCATGCCGCAAATGACTCTTCAAGGTATCCTTCACCTGGGTGGCGTCGGAATGGTTTACTTGCCGCAGCATGTCTCTCCTGGTCCACTGGTACTCCCAGCATCCTTCGCCGCCATGGTTTCTCATCTGGTCGAGCACGGGCACAAGACAGGGGGCATCTTCCGCATCCCCGGCAATCTGGCTAAGGTAAACGGCCTCGTCGACTACTATGCTTCTCAACTACAGACTGCCGAAAAGAGCAAAGGATACATCGAGACTACCGTCTATGGTCCAGCGCTCCCCTGGCATCTTACCTACAGCACCCAAGACGTTGCTCATGCTCTCAAAAGGCTTCTTGGCTCAATCGTTGGAGGTATGCTCGGATCCCCTCTCATCCACAAGGCTCTCAGCGAGATCACTCAGTCTCCTCTCCGAAATCTGCATCTCGAGGCTCAGAAAGACGAGAAGTGCAGACTGATAGCTCTCTGCATTTTAAGTTCCAAGTCCGATCGCCGTCCTGCCTTCACCATGGCTATGTTCGGTCTACTAGCCCTGCTCAAAGCAGAGGCTCCTTATACAGAAGACTCCATGAGCGCTGAGGCCCTCGCGGTATGCTTTGCACCCCTTCTCATCGGCGACTTAGATGGAAGCACCATCTCCAAATCCGCCATTAAATACAACAGCCTCTATGACCTTCCCTGTACCGCAATAGTGTCACACGGTAACAAAGGATCAAAGGCTCCCATCACATCAGAAAGAGCACAGGAACTTGCAAGGAAGGCTTTGAGCGAGAACCAGCTCAATGTCGACATCATAGCAAGAATGCTCGATAACTGGACGGACATTGTTCGCCACATTCGCATCCTCACCACTCCGTCAGAAGTCACGGAAGAAAGAGCTTGGGACATCCCTCATGGTGGCCATCACTTGGAAAGACGCGACTCTGCTTATCAACAGATCCAGCTTTCTCGCGATGAGTTCCTAAATTCACAGAGAAACGGTACGATGATCAGGTCATCTAGCACCTCACACCTCCAGGCGAAGAACCAGCTCACCGATATCACGAACCTTCCACGAAGCACTTCAGTGCATTTCGCCTTGCCGACGACCAAATTCTCTGGAGCAGCTAACCGCGGAAAGGTCTCACGAATGGAAGACGATTATTGTCAGACGAACATCCGACTCGATGACTCCAAGGAGCATCACAACAGGGTACCAACTAACGAGACCCGGGATATATCGGCATCCGCAGCTTCCACCAAAAGCGACGACGAGGGCATCGGCCCAGCTCCGAAACGTATATCACCAGTTCCAGTCGGCGAACCCATCATCCACAAGCGAGGATCGAAAGAGAAGATGAATGCAACAAGAGCTTACCCGCAGACTGTCGAGAGTTCTTGGGCCTCCACGACCTGCTCTTCCGTGTCTTCCGAATTCCAAGACATTTCGTCTTTCACCTGCTCTCGCCACACCTCCTTGGCTTTCGACCTCCACGAGAACGCCGCACCGAGCTGCCGAGATGCACCCGCACCGTTCCAGATCGCCGCACCTATCTCTCGAGGCCCATCCGCACCGCTCCACAGCACTCCTGCTACGCTCAGCCTCTCCGAATACAAACTCTCCGGCCTCCGAGGCGTCTCCTCACCCGTCCCGAGCACGAAGCCCACCCCGAGCAAGAACCTGAGCACGATCTACGCCGAGAACCGGCGCCTGCAGCTCGAGCGCGACATGATCATCGACGAGAACGCGCACCTCCTGGCCGAGCTGAAGATGCTCCGCCAGTTCCAGCGCGACAACCGCGACCTGGCCGAGAAGCTGCGGCAGATGAGCGAGGAGCGCGACGCGTGGAAGGGGAAAGCGGCATGGGTCGAGAGCAGGCTGCAAGCGTCGGTCAGCGACATGATCGGCGCCTTCCCGGTCCCTCCCTCGCCCAGGACTATGCGCCACATCATCGGATCTGACATGCAGGTGCGACCCCAGCTCGCGAGCAACACGTCGCCGTCGAAGAAGTCCTCGCCACTCGTCTCGCGCCTCCCGGCACCTGCGAAGGCCACGGCCTCGACGCCCCAGCGTCCGTCCGCGGCTGGGCTGATCCAGGATCGTGCCGGATAGGGCTCCCCCAGGGCACTCGCCAGCCCTGGTGTGTGCAGCCGATCTTGGCCGTCCTGGGTCCAGCCGGCTGCTGGACGGAGTGCTTGCGGTGGACCCGATTGGGTCTGCTATCTGGCGTTTGGCGGGGATTGGGTTGGGGCTTGGGCACGGCTGCGCTACTTCTTGGCGCTTCTGGGTTTTGGATCGGGTTCAAGTCTGGTCACTCTGGGTTCTTCGTTTGCTCTTTGTTGTACGGGGTAGGCTGCTCGCTTGGGTCTTGGGCTTGGGATCGTTCTTGGATTGCGTTGGTTTGAGATTGTGCTGCGTTTTTCTGGATTGCGTTGCTTCAGTATAGATCGCGTTGGCTTCTGATAGGAAAAGATGGAAGGAGTGGAACAAGTTCAAAACAGATGGCTTTTTAGTATCATGACATTGGATTGGTTGTCTACATAAACTTCTGCAGCCTGTACCAAGAACGCTTCCCTACGTCCCACTCCTCGCTCCACACGGATTCTGCTAGTCACGGCCTCATCATCGAACCGGCGCTCCTCCCGTTCTGCTCTTCCCCAAGCAATCGTTGCAGCCACAGATCGCATGCTTGCATAGCCTTCCGTAGGGACCTTCGAAATTCCATTCGTCACGCTCAGGTGAGGCTTTCCTGGGGGCTGCATCGCGCAGACACTGCGTCAACGAGAAGCGGACGGGCAGGCGTTCCAGAAGCGTTCTTCCAACGGTTTGACGAGTCTAGCACGACGCGCCAACACAGAGCGATAGACCATGATATGAACGAACGATATGGTGATTCTGGAAGTGGTAGGGATGCCCTTTGAGCTGCGAGATCATGGTGGTGTGGAACACTCAAACAGCAGAACAGTCACTGGTCAAAGTCAGCGCTAAGAGACGCAACCCAAGTAGCCCGAGAACCAAGACCGAGAATCAAAACCTTTGTACCGAGCAGAAAACCAAAACAACAAAGAGTCACTAGCCAGAGCCAGTACAACAAGAAGCAAGAGCAAAACCCGGAGTACCGGAACCCAAACTCAAACCCAAACCCGAAAAGAAGAGTTTGCAGAAAACAGGATCGCCGGTACGAGTCCCACGCAGATGAGACAGAGAGTGCGATGGAGAAGACCTCCCGCCTTCGGTTCGATCGTGGATGTTCTGACTCGTACGGTCACACACCACGGACAGTCATCTTCTTACATAGCAAGAGTCGTGCGGAAGGATAAAAACCCTGGAGATTAGGCGGTATAATCTAAATCCCTTAGCACGGGAAAGTCAGTGGTCGCAATACACGACAGCGTGAAGGAAATGACCAACGGGTTTTGGGTGCTCCGAAGAGCAGCGTGAAAGCCACGAGAGCCGCGAGTTGGGAGAGAAAAGCTGTGGTTCTACGAGGTCACTTCATACTCCAGGATCCCGAGTGTGAAATCAGTCATCATGGTATACTGCGAGTCAGTCTGAGCCACCAATCGGACTGCTTTACTGCTAACAGCAACGAAGAAGGACTGCACTCTCGGGTAGGGGCATAGACGGTCGGTGGTAGTCATGGTGTTGTGTGCGATAAGGGGTATGAATGAGTAAGCAGAACTCCAAGATCTAGGCGTAGACGCGGTGATCATAGCGTACTGTGAATTGATCTGAGCTACCAACCAGACTTGCTTGCTGCTAATAGCAGCGAGGAATGACTAGACCCCTGAGAAGGGGCACGGGAGGGTAGTGATAGTCATCATTCTTTATTCGTCTTGTCTTGAAAAGGGTTGATTAGGATGGAGAAAGTGAGCGAGGGCAAGAGCCGCGTAGAGGGAATGGACCCCAGGGAGTTATTTGGGTATCACTCCTGCCATCTTGGTCGTAGTGGAATGATCTGTGCTTTAGCTAGAATCCAGGATTCTCTATTGACGAGGAGATGTATTCGGGACAGCGGAGACTAACGAGACGAATTCGAGATCTGGGCGTAGAACTAGTGGTCACGGTGTACTGTGGCATGGCTCGAACTACCACCCGAGTATCTCTGCTTTGAATGGCAGCGGCGAATGGTGGGACCTCGTGAAGGGTACAGGTTGTGCTCGACATCATGGTGGGTGTGGGAAGGAGAACTTGATGATAACGTTAGGTCCTCGAGCGCGTCGAAGGCACTTCATCAGCCGAAACTGATGGATGTGGCGATGAGCACGTACTGGAGAAAGTGACCCAACCCGTGCCTTGCCTTACCGCTGTGTGATCTCTTACTCAGCGCCTTTGCTTGGAGTACTGTAGCTCCATCTGCCTTCTCTTCAGACATGGTCAAGTACACCCGCCGGGCGGTATGGGAAGAGCGTCTTCTCAAGTTGTCGCGCATCTCAGACAAGCAGCAAGCAAAGTCCAATCTCTCTTCCTTGGACTCGGCTCTCTCCTCATGTCATGTCTTCCATCCAGCTCATAATCCAGCTCTTCCACACATGAAGAGCACTTTGGAGACACCTCAGACCACATAGCATTTCGAGAGAACGGACATAGTAAGAGCTTCCGGAAGCCTCCAGAATCTCGCCCAACCGCATCGTCCAGAAACAGTATCACGGGTAGTATTCTCTTCCAATTCACGGACGTTCGCGACTTTCACGCTGGTCTTCTGAGAGCCAAAGTCTGGCTAGCCGTTCCCGTCACGCCACTGCGACCGACCCTTCCAACGCTTGGAATCCTGGACTGTCACCTACCGACTCCTTCAAGACGTAGATTCCTTGGGGCCGATGGAGCGACGGAGATTGCTATGGCATGTGTATAGTCTTATATCTTGCCGTGTTCTGTTACTCACTGTACGCTCACAGAGCCGAATCGGACTTCATGGCCATGTTGCAAAAGGCTTGTGGTCGGTGCAGCTGCCTTACTGATCCAGTACGTGCTCATCACCACATCCATCCGAGATTTCACTCCA
Organism: Cryomyces minteri; assembly: GCA_005059845.1. Lineage (NCBI taxonomy): Eukaryota > Fungi > Ascomycota > Dothideomycetes > Cryomyces > Cryomyces minteri. The sequence goes on from NAJN01000002.1 coordinate 79,727, forward strand.
TCCTGTCAAGGGCAATTCGCCTGTAGGGGCGCTCTCCGGTGTCGTGAACGCATGACAGACAACGGAGTAGTTGGCCTTGTTAGACTTACTTCGTACCGGTCCTGCATTCTCATCCAGCCGCTCTTACGGTCTTCGCTGGGTTTTCTGTTTTGACACTGCGCTTTCGCCGTGAAGGACCTGACGCCAGGCACGTTCGCTATTTCTGCTGCCAGGCAGTTCATACCATACATGGGCCAGTCCTGAAAGAAGCACTCGCATCCACCACTGTGATTTGATCTGAGAGAGACTTCAGGTTCCATAGAGCATCGGTGTCATCACCATCGGCGTCGGTTGAGGATCTTCAATCAAACACCGAGCCGGCTCGCTGTACCTTCCCTAAACGTGACACCGGCCTCTGTGTGTGCGGTGCAGCCTTCTTCCCCGCCTTTTCCCCTCCACGAGTTCCATAACAGAGGCGTGGGATGGAGAACAGGTGGAACCCCACGCCGTGTGTGCTGTCTTCACACTGGCGTTCCCTCTACCTCGTCCTAGATTTCTTGGGTCCACTGCTGCGTACTGATCATGTCAGGTATAAGCGCTCTAGGCTCTCCGACCTTCCTCGACTCCTATACTAACACCATCGACAGCTAAACACTTCATCAACGATCCGACCAACTTGGTCCTGACCGCCCTTCGCTCAATCACCCTCACCAATCCCGCGGTAGCGCTCGACGCAGAGAACAAGGTCATCTACCTACGACCTTCGTCCAACAGCGAGCACCAAGTCTCCATCATCTCAGGCGGTGGTTCAGGCCACGAACCCTCCTTCGCGGCCTTCGTTGGCCCGGGCCTCCTCTCCGGCGCCGTTGCTGGTACCATCTTCGCTTCTCCCTCCGCCGAGCAGATTCGAAGATGCATTCTGGAAAAGGTAGACGCCCAGAAAGGGGTGCTGGTCGTCGTGATGAACTACACCGGAGACATTCTGAACTTCGGCATGGCGGTTGAGAAAGCTAAAGCCAGTGGGTTGGATGTCGAGATGGTAGTAGTAGGGGATGATGCTGGTGTGGGCAGGAAGCAAGGTGGGAAAGTGGGAAGAAGAGGCATTGCGGGGACAGTGCTTGTGCAGAAGATTTCTGGAGCACTCGCGGCGACTGGGTATGTTTTACGTCTCATGGCAAGCCTCTTCGAGAGCGTAGTACTGACACTGAGATGCCAGGGCATCCCTAAAGGAGGTCCGCGGAGTCGCCCAATTGACGGCCTCGAACGTCGTCTCCATTGGTGCATCACTATCGCACGTTCATGTCCCCGGCCGCAGCATCACCGAAACTGACGATGAGGAGCTGAATCAGGACGAAGTCGAAATTGGCATGGGTATACACAACGAGCCCGGCTCCGAGAAGATGAAGGATGATCTTCCTGGAATGGTGAAGAAGATGCTGGCGTACATGCTTGATCCCGAGGACAAAGACCGTGCGTTTCTCCAAATCAACAAAAGTCACGAAACAGTGCTTCTGGTGAACAACCTGGGAGGTGTGAGCCCGCTCGAGCTAAGTGGGATTACGTGCGAGGTCGTGGAACAGTTGGAGAAGGACTGGGGCGTCAAGCCTGTGCGAGTGCTGAGCGGGACTTTCATGACCAGTCTCAACGGACTGGGCTTCAGCATCTCCGTTCTGAAGATCATGGACACTGGTCTAGGGTCCGGAAAATCAATGCTGGAGCTCCTGGACGCACCGGCAGAGGCGAGCGGATGGGCAGCAGCGGTGCCTACCAAGACATGGCAGAACAAGTCGACAACGACACGAGAAAAGGCACGCGGTGACAACGACGCAGCTAAAGCCAGCAACCTCACAAGTACGTCCGCAGCTCTCATTCCTCATTCATCATTCCCACGATTTCGTATACTGACAGAAAGGACGCGGCAGTGGATCCGGCCCTCGTCAAATCCGCTCTCACGACCGCTCTGAACCGGCTCATCGCCGCCGAGCCCACAATCACAAACTACGACACCATCGTCGGCGACGGCGACTGCGGCATCGGCCTCGCACGCGGCGCCCAAGCCGTCCTGACCCTACTCGACCACGCCTCCAAGCCGGCCGCCGACGCCGCCATCTTCCTGGACCAGGTCGTCGGCGTCGTGGAGAACTCGATGGACGGCACGTCGGGCGCGCTGTACGCCATCTTCCTGAACGCGCTGGCGCGCGGCCTGCGCAGCCAGAGCAGCGAGCAGCCGACGCCGGCGACGGCCGCCGTGTGGGCCGGCGCGCTCGACATGGCGCTGAGCAGCCTGGGCCAGTACACGCCGGCGAAGCCCGGCGATCGCACCCTCGTCGATGCCCTGTACCCGTTCGTGGGCGACCTGGCCAAGACGGGGAGCGTCAGGTCGGCCGCCGAGGCGGCGGATGCGGGCGCGAGGGGCACCAAGGGCATGAAGGCTAGTCTGGGCAGGACGGTGTATGTGGGGGGCGAGGGCTGGCAGGGCGTGCCCGATCCGGGAGCGCACGGGCTGGCGGAGTTCCTGATGGGTTTGAGCGAAGGGCTGGATTGACCGGGTGCTACCAAGTTAGCGACGCGTCCTGCCTCGGGTTCGAAGATGTCAGATTGGTCTGCTGTACGTGTCATGGATCCTCAGCAGAGATGTGCATCTTTGGGACAAGTGTTCGTAACTTTCGTGTTCTGTCTGGCTATCGAGGGTATCGGCTACCTACGGACGGCCAAGCGCCATCCTCTCAATCACAAGCAATCACATCCTCTTCGGTGTGAGTGGGAACGCCATTCTCCGAACCTGCCAACCAACCCAGGGTCTCCTGCCATGCAGTGAGAAGGACTGTGCGAGAGACACGCGCCCAGTTCAGCTAAGCAAGACCAAGATGACCGAGTCGCCTCTCAAGAACCTGTGACACGCGACGAATCAGCCATGCGTTGCGTTGATCGCCAAGAGCGCCGTTCCCCCCCTTCACGCGCGAAAGATAAAAACTCACATCTTGCTGATGAAGCGGTCCTTGTTGACGGGGCGGCCCTTCTTTCCGTTGCTGAGACGCGGCGTCTCGGTCCACATCTCCTTGACGTTCTCGAGGATCATGTTGCAGTGGCGGTCGAAGGCCTTGACGCGCGCGAGCAGCTTGCGGTTGTTGCGCATCGAGATGAGCACCTGCGTGTGCGAGCGCACGGCCGTGTAGAGCAGGCTGAGCGGGCCCACCGCGAACTCGTGCTGTTCGACCTGCGCGATCTCGTACTCGCTGCGTGTTGCGCGAGGAAGTCAGCGGGGTTGGGAGTTGGAGCGGGGGTGGAGGATTGGGAGGCACGGACGTGAGCTCGTTGCGCGGCTTGTTGAGAAGCTCCCTATGAGCGGTCGTCAGTACGCGTAGCAAGAAGGTGGCAGTTGCTGGGTGAGATGCACGTACTGGAGCTTTGGGTCGATCATCCTGCGGGAGCGGGTCTTGGGAGCTTCAGCGTCGGTGGCAGAAGCTTCAGTGTCGGTCGAGGGAGCTGCAGCGTTGATGGCGGGGGCTTCAGTGTTGGTTGCAAGAGCTTCGGCGTCGGAGTGAGGAGCTTCAGTGTCGAGGGTGGGAGTTGTAGGTGCCTCACTGGTAGCTGCAGGAGATTCACTTGCGTGTGACAAGGCCATGATGATTGTTGCTCGCGGAGCCGGAGAAACTGGTCGGAGGGCGGAGGGCGGAGAAACTGGTCGGAAGTGGGAGGACGGGCGCGTGTAGACGGGAGGTGTTAGCGTGTCAGCGCTTCACGTCCAAGTGAGCTTGAGGTTCATGGCGGCGCCGGTGCCGATGGCGATGGCATTTCGATCTTCACCGTTCCCCAACCTCCACTCGCTTCAAACGCCTTGGATACCTGCACATCTGCTCCACCCTCACCTCTACCCTTCCTCACACCCACAAACACAGAACTTCTGCCACTGCTCAATACACGCTATAGCTTCCTCAAGCTCCGAGCAACCAATATAGTCGAAACCCGTTATCCGCCGCAGTGAACCTCGAGCCTGCCGCTCCATGAGAAAGCCGCACACGCGTGTTCGAGAGGAGGCTTGGACGCAACCCTCACACGTCCATCGTCAAAGCCTCCTCGCCTTCTCCACCTTATCATCATCACTGTTGCGGTGACATGTCCTCACCCTGCGCGTCCGTCGAAGAGACGTCACCTCGCGATGTCGAGAGCCCGCTTGGAGACGTGCCGAGCCGGCCAATGCGAGGTTCGAGGGCATCATCATGCCAGTGCCGCGAACCTGACTGACGAAGCCATGCCACTAGTCAAGATACTCTACACCTTCGACGATGATAACAAGACGAACTGTTTAGCACGCTTTCCCAACGTGGTCAACGTCCAGACCGTGTCCGTAGATGAGACGACGCAAATAGGCGTCATTGGACTGAGGGCGTGTATCGAGGCTATAGTGCAAGCCAGGTAACGACCACCATGATTGCCCGTCGCTTCATCGCTTGCGTAATACTCTGAACATCAGGGGGATTGTCTGCTGACCTGCCCACCTCACCATTCTAGTCCGGAACTTGTCGCCAAGCTTGGACAAGACTACACAGTCTACGCGTACGACTTTTCCGAATACGAAACACCTCTCGTCGGCCAGGGCATGCTATCATGGGTACTGGCGTCCGCTTCGTCCACCCCCACCGCACCGGCACTCCAGTCCAAGACCATGATCACGGGTCGCGTTTGCAAGAACATATTGGGCATCTTCTGTAATGGCATCAGGGAAACACTAGAGGTCAAGCTACGTCTGGTGCCTGTGCCGACGTGTCTGCAAAGCGAGTACATCGGAAGCATGGACAAACATCGCAACTTGCGCCAGGTCATGCCGGAAGGATTTGATCCTCGTACGTGGACGGCGTTCCTTCAGGCAAATCCCGGCCTTGGACTCAGCTCGGCCGTGCAGCGTGCGTCGTCACCGACCAGAAGTCAGAGGACGGGTTCGCATGATGGAGGCTTGGACTCTGTACACCAGCTGCTTGCCCAGGGTATGATGTCCCATGATGACAGGCGGAACTCACAACAATATGTGCAAGACGACATGGATTGTGCCATGTCAAACATGGGTTACAATGCACACGACAGCAGAGCTGGAAGTCCAGCGCCCAGTTTTCGCTCATCCACAGCCCTGCAGCAGATCACACAGGACCGGCCTTCCCGGCCGTCGTCGCGCAATTCAGTGCGAAGTACTCGTCAGCCAGTCGCGCGCCGCGGTTCCACCAACTCGAACGGTCCAGGTTGGCGGGATCAGGAGGATGGACCGCCCAAGAAGAGGGCGCGGGTCACCCAAGCCAATTGGCGTGGTGCATCTGCATTCGGTGCACCTGCGGACTCTCTCCGAGTCACGGCTAGTACTGCTGCCTCGATACGTGGCCACCGACCTGTAGCGGCTTATCGCGCTATCGCTGATATCAACTCTTTCGAAGCGCCGCAAAGACCACCCACGCCTGTGCCCAAGATGGCTAGGCTTATGCAGCAACCCAGTATCCCGACTGGGAGCTCTCTGAGGCGTGAGTCGTTGTCCCAGAACCCAGACGGATACTCTTCGCCATACGCCGACGTCCAGTTCGCCTGCACTCTCCCAGAAGCACCTCAGAGCTCACCAGAAGAGGACCAAAGCGGCAGTGCGGGCGAGACCCCGACCGAATTCCCTTCCTCTCCGCCTGTGTACCAGGCACCCTCGAGCCCTGTCTTGCCGACCATACCGTACAACACAGACTCTGGCTTCATGAGCGACTCCGTAATGACTCGATACGATGACGACGATGAAGACCGACCTGTTGACGAGGAGGATCTCATGGTGGCTGCCCAGTACCGAAGGAAGAAGACAACGAACAACCCTCCTAGAAAACGGCGCTACAAAACTGTGTTCATCGAAACGGTACCTGGGCCCCCGGAGCTGCTGCCTACGCGTATACCGTCACGTCAACCTCCAGTACGCTTCCGGGCGACCCGTGAGTCATCAGCTGCTCTCAGCGAATCTGCAGATGATACAGGGGGCCGTAAAATGCCTCGCAAGAGTGGACGCAGTCTCAAAACTCAATTTGGAAGTGTGCCTCCACAAGCAGAGCAACTTGTACCTGTTCCGCACCAGTCCAACGACCTGCCCAATCATGAGGTTCTTTCTGTCCCGGCGGCTCCTCCACACGAAGAGCGTTTCGTCTCTATTTCAAATCAGTTCGACAACCCGCCTGATCATGAGATGTCGCTTCTATCGACAGCTCCTCTCCGCGCAGAGTATTCCGTCTCTGTTGTGAACCAACCCACCGACCCATCCAACCACGAATTTAGTGCCTTGCCGGCAGCTCCTCTAACGCGACCGAATATGGAACTACCTCAGACTGTTCCTGAACCATGCAATAACGATATTCCTGCTCTACTTGCGGCTCCCCTACCTGCAGCTCCTCTACCGCAGCCGACCATCGAATTACCGCAGACTGTTCCAGACCCTATTGGACAATCCAGTTGTCCCACCACGTCAACGCTTTCATTGCCTAGGGCGCCTGACGTGAATGCACATGCCGTGCAGCCAGCACACTTGCAGAGGTCACAGACATGGTCAAGTGGTTCTTCATATGAGATGTACCCTGTTGCACAAAGTTCTGCTCCACTAAATTTGCCTCCTCTCCCGCCACCACCTCCTCCTCCAATGGCCAGAAAATCCAGTAATGCGAACGCGAAGCGGGCGAAGGCTATAAAGGATCGCGTCGAAGCTTCCCTAGCCAACGGCGAGATGCCACCGTACTGTTCCAACTGCGGAGAGATCAAAACTCCGACTTGGAGGAAAGCGTGGTATAGGGTTGAGAGTGGCTCTTGCAAGGGCGTCCAAGTCACCGATCTGGAAGGCGGAATAACAGCTGTCGATGTGGTAGAGAGAGATGAGAAGACAGACGCCATCACAAGGTACAGGATTATCAAAAAGTCATTGGCGGGGAATGACACCGATGCGGGCTTCGAGCCTCTGTCACTTTGCAATCGTAAGTGATCTCCACCAATGACATCCAACAGCCCTCACTGACCTTGTCAGCCTGTGGCCTATGGCTTGTGAAGTTCAGGAGCATGAGACCCCCTGATAAATGGGTCAAGAAAGAGCCGATAAGGAAGCGGGGCGGCCAAAGGAAGAAGAAAGGCGATCTCGGTCCTGCTGGACCTCAATCCGACTACATTGTAGATCAACCTTCGGCCCTCTACACGGATCAAATTTCTCCAGAAAACGCTAATGGCGATCTACTGCAGATACAGCAGAATCAGCAAGATGTGCAAGCGCCAGTTCTGAACAATTCTCGATCCTCTAGCACTCAATCCACGAGCGACGTAAATGCTAACCAGCAGCCTCATCAAAACGGGGAACGCGATCTTGTTGCCGCGCTGAAGCGAGCTATTCAATCGAGTCCCCCTCGACTCCTCGGAACCGAGCACAGCCCGATTGACCTGGACTCAGATCTGACGCCAAAGCCTACGAGGAGACTCCTGTTCCCGTCGCCTAGACAAGCCGGCGAAGTCAAGAGTCTGGACGGCAAGTCGCCCACGGAATCAAACAAACCTCCAGATCTTCACGCAGGCGGCGACGTAGCAGCACCTCTCGAGGATCCCGATCAAGTCGACAAGGAGAACTGCCCGCCCCTAGATTCTACCACCGATGATCTCGACCACCTCTTCACAGGGCCCGAATCCCCACTCGTACACAAAACACCAAAGTCCACCCCGCGCTCCAGCAGAACGATTCTAGAATTCCTAAAGACACCCTCTCGGAGCTCAGGGCCCCACAAAGGACTCACACCACGCGAGTTCCTCACCTCCGCCGCGCGCAATCTGCTCGGCCCCGAAACACCCTCGCGTAGCACCGGTTCTAACAGAGCCGCCACCCTCCTCGCCGCCCAGCTCACCCCTTTCACTGCGCAGCTGCAGCAGCTGCTCTCCGAAGGCCACATCGACCACTTCCCCTCGCCCCTTGGCGGCGCTGACAATGACTTGGACTTGGACTGGAACGCGCTGCCGGATTTCGGCAATGGCGCTGGCGGGGGACTTACGTTTGACGATCTGGGCCACGACTTCTTCAGCACGGACGCGCCGATGCCGAGCAGCCCGCCGAACTTCTTTGCGCTGTATGAGGATCCGGTGGGAGGCGAAGGTGAAAGAGTGGGGGACGGAGTGCTTTTTTGGAGCGAGAGCGGGTTCGGGAGTGAGACGAAGGAGGGAGATGAGGAGGAAGACGTGGCGGCGAGGATGGGGAAGGAGGCGGATGGTGCAGGTGCGCCGGTAGATTTGACGGAGCTTGTTGACGAGGTTGTCGTGAACGGTGACGAGAGGAAGTTGGCTGTCGCGGCCGCGATCGAGGTTGCCGCTGAGCAAACGGCTGCACCGGCGTGAAGAGGCGAGGGCAGAGGCGCTCGATCGAACGATTGATTGTACGAAGACACGGCGTCGGAGAGGACCACGAGCGCTGTGTAGGGGCCGCGAGGAACAGACGAGATACCCAGCGGTGAACGGCGGCTTTCTTGCTCTACAGAACAGCCAGCGCGCGACTAGTATAGAGTAGATCACGGCGCCTGAGACGCTGTGAGATTACAGTCATAGAACCGTATCTAAGACGGCGGCCGGCATCCCCAGTACCGACCTCGGGCTTTTTCCTCCTCCCTTCTTTCTCGCTCGTTCGTGCAGTTTGGTTCGCGTCCGTGCTTGAGACGTAGCACCATCGACTGCCGGGGACTGAACAGGATGCTGACGCGTCGGGAGGCCGAGCCAAAGATTACGGGGTGTGGCGACGCGATCTCTGGCTCAGTCTGTGAGACCGGTGTCGTATATCCCAGCCCGTCAGAAACAAGGCCGGGATATACAAGGGCAAGACTGCAGAGTACGAGTTGGGCTGGAAACGAGGAGTTTTGTTTGTCGCACTGGAAGTAAACGCGGGCACGCACGTTCCGCTCACCCAGAGTGTGGAGGTTGTGTAGATGTTTCGGGACGAGCTTGGAGCGCGTCTGGCTTATAGAGAGCTTGGCCAGAACGTGCTCTGGTGCGGAAAGATGTTGATTCTGCGTGCCGAGTCGCCTCGGCGATGCACGTGTGGAAGACGAGACAGCGACAGAGACCTGATCGAGAAGCGCCGACGCGATATCGAGCGCGACGGACAGTGCAGACTATCGCACAAGCGTGGAACGAGAGCGTGCTCTTGCCAGCAGGACGCGAGCGGTAGAAGAAACAGAGCCGAGCTGCAGCGCAAACGTCCTGGAAATGAGCCAAGCGAAACTGCCACCATGTCTCCCCCACCCTGCACTACTCTCCCTTCGAGACGCTCACCCCCGCACTCCCTCCGCTCCCCCTCCGCTCCTCCGTGCCCGGGCTGGGCACAAATCCCTCGCTCTCCCGCTCGCCCTCAACCTCACTCACAGCCCTGCCCCACTCCCTCCCCCCCGTCCTCAACACCAGCGCCATGTTCAGCGCCTTGGGAAACCACCTTTCCCTCCTCGTGCTCTCGCGCTGCCCGCCCTCCAGCGCGCTGCGGGCCGCCCGCGTTGTGCGGACGCGTTTCCCGGGTTGCCCGCCCTGCGAGACGAGGCCGCTGAGCCGCAGGCGCTGCTCTTCGAGGCGGAGGTCGTAGCGCACGATGCCACGGGCGTATGGGGCGAGGTCGGTGGTGACGATGTTGAAGGGGCGGTCGAAGACCGAGGCCAGCATGCCGGTAGCGGTGGATAGCGCGGAGGTGGGCGGTGCTGCGATGGGGTCGAAGGCCAGGGAGAAGTCGTGGCGGGTCAGGGCGTGGGCTGATAGGTGCGGCTTGTTGCGATCGATGATTGCGGAGATGATCGTGGCTTCTGTGACAGGTGCGAGGGAGAAGCCTCGAAGGATGTGGGCTTGCAGGTCATGTGAAGAGTCCACGCCTTCGTCTAGACTAGGATCATTCGAGTTGAGCACAGAACGCTTTGCGAGAAGCTGAGTGGTGAGGAGAAGTTGCAGGTCCAGATTCGTATAGTCGGCACTTGTATCGGCTTGAATCAGCTGGTCACCCTGTACGTAGTTGGCGCGCGCTCTTTCCGAGAGCGTGGGCTGTGTCGGATCCATACGTTCCTGTACCACTCAGTCAGCACAAACTCTTGGCTGGCGTGTTTATTGAAAACTACCTGGTACGTGCTAGGTGTACCGATCTTGCAGTAAACGTCAGCAGCGCTCAGACCGTCCAGTAAGTGACCAAACTGCTTCAAGGTAGAAAAAACGTCCTCTCTTGGCCGGGGTTCCGCTGCAGACTCGAAATCTGTCGTTGAGTTGAGAGGTTGGAACTCTTGGGTTGAAGGAAGGTTTTGCCCAACTCCTACTTCCAAGTCCCAGCTTTCCCTTGCTTGGAGCAGCAGCTCAGCTTCCACATCGAATTTCTTAGCCTCGACTCCTGCGGGAACGTCGCGATTGAGCCAGCCCATGCCCTTTGCATAAGTTCCCTTACTCACCACGCGTAGGGTCCGTCCTTGTTCATTCACATCCTTTCCAGGCGGCCACCGCTGGTACAGCCACGAAAGCCCACCTTTGGGATCGCCGACTGCCATCTGACACCAGAAGTCCAGCTCGGTGATGCTCGCTCGAAGATCGCAACCTTTCGCTTCGTAGAGACTGGAGACTGCATTACGCTCTAGCACGTGACCTTCTCTTGCCGCAAGCAGCAGTAGATAATCTGTAGCCAGGTCCAGCGGTGCCCATGTGAAGCGTAGGATGGCGTGTAATGGGATGATGCGTAGTGGGACTACACTTTCGTCGTTGCATGTCATTATTATAGGTCGCTTGGAGTGGGCGATTAACTCTAATACCGTTGTCCAGAATTGTTTGTCTTCTTCGAACAAGACGTCAACCTCTTCAAGGAGTATCAGTGATTGTTTCTGGTGTCGTAGTCGAGACATCCCAGGCTCTTTGCTGTTGTTCTTCGTCGGCAGGACTGCTATTTTCTTCGGCCTCGATCTTACTTTCTCTTTCTTCTGAGCTTTAGGTAAGAAGAACGAGTTCATTGTGCCCTGTCGTCCACTTTCCAGATCTCTTCGCAGCGTCTCTGATACGTGATCAAGATCCTCATCTGCCGAGGCGGTGGTTGAGTCATTGTGGGCACGCTGCACCTGGTGGTTCTGGGCCATGTTTCCAACTCTATCCAGAATGTCTTTGCCACTCCTTCGACTCCCAGCGTTGATCTCAAAGACATCGAACCCAAGCTCTTTCGCGACGGCGAACACGGCGGCAGTCTTTCCACAGCCGTGAGGTCCGCTGAGCAAAATAGCGCTGGAGAACTTAATTGACGTGTCTGCGTCCTGAACGCCAACTCTGACTTGTGATCTCTTCTGTGGGGGTCTCAGTCCATCAAGCTGGACCACATCTTCAGGTTCTGTGAGTTCGTCCATGTCGCAAGCATTTTCGTCACTAGACACAATGAACCCTTCCAATCCCTCGGCCTGTTTCCGTCTTTTCTTTCTTGGCTTTTTGTTTTCGAGCTTCGTAGAAGCATTCAAAGGAGGTTTGTTGCCACTCTCCACAGCTGAGATTGTCAATTTCCCCAGCCAGTCACGTAAAGTTGTGACCTCTTTTCTCGATTGTAACACCTGAGCTGCAGTCTTTGGAGCGTATTTCTGTACCCACATCTGCTGTTCATATTTGCACTGGTCAAATGGCGTCAGCGTATCCGCGATACTGCCAAACAGTGCAGAGAGCGCCGGATGAGTTGCAAATAAATCTGAGCCATGCAACTCGTCGTCCGTGCTCCTAGGATCTCCGACCACTGCTACTGGGTCAGGTAAATGGGCGCGAACTCTCTTCCGCACCATACTTTGGAGCTCTGACCCAGTAATCAAGAGTCTCTCAGGTATACGCAGCGCGGCAGGTGGCCTCTTGAAACCGTATTCGTCCACGACATCCCCTTGAGAGGAACGTAGTACTTGGTCAAACCTGGATATGATATTCTCGTCTTCAGCGACTCTGATAGCTTTGTACTTGAGCTTCCGTTGGCCTCTCACGACGCTCACGACGCTTGGAGTCGGCTGTTCGTCACCTCGACTGCAAGGTCGTGATGGACATTCTTGCGGACCACGTACATGAGCAGCTCCTCTGCTAGGCCATGCCGGCTCGCATGCCCCTGGATGTTTGATCATTGACCTGTCCTGCGTAGATCCAAAGGCGCCGATGCCAAAGCCAGAAAACGCTCTGTCATCTTGTCGAACTTGAATTTGAGACCGAAGCTTTCCAGGTGTTACAGCTGAGGTCTTGCGTGTCTCCAGCTGCTCTTGGCGAGGCTTAGATAGAACTTCTGATGAGGACTGAGCCGTCAAACCGGGCTCCTGTGAGTGCCCGGATTTGCCCAAGAAGAACGGATGCGTTGGTTTTGGTGGGCCTGATGGTTTCGGCGCGACACCAAGGTCCTTCGATGTCACCTTTTTCGTTGTCATAGTGCCCTTCAGTATCTGCTCGATTCTGCGCGCAATATCGGTTCTGCTAGACACATCACTTCCATAAGCGCATACAACCACGAGATGTTTACGTTGACCTCTGGCCCTCCGCGATTTTCTCGTCTTTGGTTTGGTCTCTTCAGCAGTATCTTGGTGCATTGGGTTCAAGACCGGAGAGCTAAACCTGCCCCGCGCATTAAGTCTCAACATCTTTCTTTCCGGCGAATCGCTGAGAAGTGGGGCCTGGAGTACATCTCCACGATAAACGGTGCTGTGAGACATGTCTTGAGCTGGTTGCAGCGTAACCACGGGGGACGATCTTGAGGGAGGTGACCATGGAACGGACGGTAGTGCGTTGCTGTCCATTGGACCGTAGCTTGATCCAGCGTACTCTTGCTGCGGTGACGTTGCTGGCGCGATATTTGCCATTTGTGGCAGACAGTCTGAGCGTCTTTTGCTTGGACTTGACAGTCCCGCCAGAACGGTGTTCTCCTGACTTGAGTGGTCCGTCCCGGTACCGGCTATCTGCTGTTGGTACCAATTAGTCGACCGTGGAATCAGGAGAGACCTTTCTTGCTCGGGTGCAATTGGCGCAGCAGTCTTCCGACGTTTTCTTCTGACAACATTAAGATCACTCTCAGTGTCTTGCACCTCGACGGTGGGCAGTCTGCCATCTCCAAACGCTAGATCCAGAGTTGAGGCTTGTCGAGGCTTCCGGGCTCTTGTGCCTCCAGCCCTTGGCTTGGGCTTGAGGGGAGACTGTATCTCCACAGCAATATCGTGGTCTTTTTTCGGCCTTTCCTCTCTCTCAACATGTGTTGTGACTGCCCTTGCCTTCACAGCTGCCCTCACTTCATCGATGGGGTCGACTTCCAGCTCCTGGTTAGGGTTCTTGTTGTTGTGTGATGGAATCGAGGCTTCAACGGGACGCTCCGGGGAATGCGAACCTGCAAATCCAAGTGAGCTCTTGTACACTTGTACAGAACCCGAACCGAACTGACGCTGAGGCTTGACGAAGAACTGATGTAGCGTCGTCTTCTCTTCATGCAGTTTCATTGTCGTCCCGACCACTGTTACTGCCATCAGCGGGCCGATTTCCTCATGGTTCCCAGTCCCAGTCCAGAGCCTCAATCGCTGTGTGAATGTCGCGGATGAGCCTGTAACTTCACCTCGACTTCCAAGGATACACGATGGATGGATGACGCGACGCGATTCAATCTAGTATTCTGCCACCTCACCGCCTGGCTTGTCGGCGAACTTCTCGAGACAACGCCGAATTTTGCGATGCTGGAAGATATCGAGTAACTCACTCCCTTACTTGGCCATCCACGCCAGCCTACATCTAGGTTCGAGTTCGAAGACAATGTCTTCCGGCGCAGAGATTGAGTCCTTCCACACCCTAGCAACCCTCCCACATCCCCTCGACGCCGCGAAGGATCGTATATTAGCGTCTAGTGTTTATGCCGTAAGCGGCACAAGGAAAAGAAAACGAACAGAGGTTACCGTCGCGGTTGACGGAGAAGGGATCAATATCTACGACGTGTGTATACTCGGTGCGAGACACGGCAGATGTCTGACAAAAGGGTCAGGTGCAAAACCCACGTCTTTTGACTTCGTACGCGCTCCCGCCGCAAGCTCATTTGACCGCACCGCCTTGCTCTGTATACCGCAAAGGATCCAAACAACGACCAGCGCAGCGCTTTACCTATGCTTCCGTTCGCAACCCAAGCGCGGCTTCCAAAGTTCAACTACAGTGCTACTCCGAAGTTGTGCCTGTCAACGGCACCAGTGTTGCCCTCGTGTCCAACCCAACGAAATCGATTCACGAGCTTACTTATCCAAAGAGCACGGTAACCTCTGTAGACGTGTTACCCGTCAAGGCGGATGTTGGAGGGCAAGAAGCTGCCCACGATGTTGTGTTAGTCTACGACGATGGCCAAATTGAGTGTCTATCTGGAGATCTTCAGACTAAAAGATGGGGCGTTGGGCTGGATTCGATAATACGATCACAAGGCGACGTGCCGGGCGAATGGACGCCTGGCAAAGTTGAATACACGGCACTCACCGATGCAGAGACTGCACTCAAAGGGCTTTTGAGGAGTCGTGAAGACATTGTCGCTGCCCTGGATCCAGGCACCAAGGGACGGTCTGCGACAGTTGAGTCCACGCCTGTACTCTGTCTCGTCACTGTGACGGAGGGAGGAAGCCGCTGTTTCCATATGCTTTCTCTTCTGTCGCGATCCGCTGATCGTATTACAACGCACCGCCCAGCGGTGCAGCACCTTTTGACTCACAGACTACCGAAGCACAGACCGGGAGAGTCCCTGGATCAGAACAAGCCTATCTACTCGTTACATGCCGCTTCAGGGACAATGCATCAGCTTGCTTCGGGCTCTCTAGTAACATACGATTTGTCGGGCATTGTTCCTCGGACTCACTCCGAACTCGGAGATGATATCAGAAGTTTCGTCAGATTGTCCTCTTATTTAGTAGTGGCTGCGTCGTCTAGTTTCTATGCGATTTACGATACGCGTTACAAGTCCGTTCAGGCCGTAGTACCTACCACATTAGCGTCGGTTGCAGCAAAGTCAAGCGGCAAAAGAAGACACCCTGAGCTTGATTCAAACAACGGTTCTCTCCACCTCCTAGCCTACCACTCGGACATTGGTGTTGTGCTTGCATTGGATGATGGAAGGCTTACTGCGGCTCACTTTGGACCGAATCACAATGCACCCAAGAGAAGCAAGACTCGACACGGTCATTTGATTGACTCGATCGGCCGTGGAGTAGGTGCGAGTAGCTGCGCCTCAACGCCTTCGCAACTGCGAGGAACCTCGGACGTATTCGAGGGTCAGCTACCTAGAGCTTGTTACGCTCAACCATCGCATTGGAACCACGTACGAGTCAAACTCGATCGCTACGCAGCCCACCAAGATGTTGAGGAGTTTGAAAAGTTGTTTGCGAAAGAGCTGGGTATTCCGCGTGGTGAAGACAGATTGGAGAGTCCGCAGCACCACCACGACGCACAAAGTTCGCCGGAGACGAAGCTCAATGGCGTTCAGAATGGCGCAACGATCGATGGGGTAAAAGAGTCAGACGTGTTCATGTCAGAACGCGGCGACAGCGATGACGAGGCAGATGAGCCGCCAGTGTCAGACTGGCAGTTTCCCGACGATATGTCCATGTTAGACAGCAACACTGATCGACGGAAGACACTCTATGCTCTTAGCAAGATCTTTACCTGGAATTCTCCGGAGAACGGGTCAGTACCCGGAGAAGAGGAAACCTCAATATCAATTGAGTTCTTCCCTCCCAACGCCTTCCGGTGGCTTGTAAAGACTGGCCACCTGTCAGCGGCTACGGTCGAATCAGCTCTACGCAAGCATTCGAGGGCCAGTGATCGCGCTCGTAGTGTTTCTGAGGGCGATATCATAACGGCGATCCATCGCTTCGATCCATCGATGCATCTTCTCGACGCGTTACTCACTCACCCGAACTACCTTGAGGTTTCCGAGATTGTTCAAGCAGTAAAGCTCCTCATCCAGAGCCTTGATAATCCGGAGGCCTCGAACTCGCCCACACTTATCACCAATGGAGAAGCGACCTTGACCAATGGAGAACTCACTTCCACTATTCAGACGGAATCCGAAGCTGCAGACGACGACTTGGCTTTCGCTCTTTCGACTTTGGAGAACGGTCTATCGATCCGCTCGCAGGCACTCCGGCACGCGCTCACGAAACTACACTCCTTCCCACCTTCCACCATCGTGAGATATCTCAGGTCGATGTTGAGTCAGCACGAATTGGTCTTTCTGATCCACATCCTCCGCATCGAGCTTGCAGATGGCGGGTGGACGTCCCGCTACACAGACGCGGGACCGGGAGACATAGACGCCGAAACCCCATCCGATCGCGGCATTGCAGTCATTGGTACTTTACTCAACTGTGCGGTCGATGCAGTTGGTGTTGGGGGCTGGCTGCAGGGGCTAATCGATTTCCCGGAAGACACTGTTAAGGGCGAACTACTCGCGAGTCTCCGAGCAGAAACTTCCGCCGCACTCGAAGGATGTCATGAGGCTGTATGTCTCAAGACTATACTAAACGACTTCGTCCGTTACGGAACACAGGCCCAGAAAGCCGGCACTCAGCCATTCGTTGAGAGGATTGGGGATCCACAAATTGGCAGACGCAATGGAGGAAAGAAGCAAAGGGAAGTCAGTAAACCAGTCACGGTGGAGGTTGTGAATGAGGAGGACAACTTGTTGCCGCTTGGGTATAAGGTTCGCGGCATGTTGGACATGAAGAAAGTTGTCAGTGGAACTGGAGAGGTGGTGAACAAAAGCAAGAGGGAACTGGGAAGGGAAATCAGTATGAGAGTCGGAAAGTACTCTATCGAGCGGATTAGAATATAGGCACAGCAATCTAGCAGTGCTTCCAATCCACTGATGGGCCCTCACACTCAGCACTACAACAGTGTGTGTCGCCCCCGGTCGTTGACGGTGAGTCGTGAAGGGTCTCGGAAAAGGAGACCTCGGTCCGAAGCTGACCGTCTGCGTCCCCACTTGGAGATTCCATCATCCCACGTCAACACCAGCCGCAGGGAAACACATTCTCTTCCAACTTAACTGCAGACGACCACACTACGATGTCTTCGCCCTCCGCACCCCCTTCCATCCCCAGCTCCTCCGCGCTCCGCCGCTACCTCTCCGGCGCGGACTCGACCCTCAGCCGACTCACGCGCATCCTCTCCACGACCTCCGGCATCGACACGACCCTGCTAACCCTCGGCTACTCCCTCACTCTCGTGTCCGCGCAACTACAACGTACTCTCGAAAAACAGCTCGAGCGCCTCGCTCTCAGCGTCGTCGAAAAGGCATCCGACGCTCTCCTCCCCGGCGAAACCCTCATCACGACCCTGCCCAGTCCGAACGGGCCTCTCGCTCAGCTCGCTGCGGGCTCGAAAGCCGCGGCGGACCTCATCGCCGACTTCCGCATTTTCCTGCGCCTGTGGGGCCTGCTGAGCATCTACCAGTGGGCGAAGTCGACGTACCATTCGCCGCCCGCGGACGGTCTGCTGAGGCGCCTGGCGTGGGCCCAGGTCGCGGTCAACGCGGCCTACCAGTACCTCGAGAACGGGGCGTATCTGGCGCAGCACGGGATATTGCCGGGCCGCAGTTGGACGGGCGAGAAGCAGACGCGCTGGTGGGTGTGGAGCTCGCGCTTCTGGGCGGCCCACGTAGTGCTGGATTTTGTGCGCCTGGCGCGCGTGCGCCAGCTGCGGTTGCGGAAGAGGAGTGCTGCTGGCGTGAGCGGGGAGGGCGAGAAGGAAGGTAGGGTGGAAGCGATAAGGGAGGAGGCAAGGTGGTGGGACGAGGTTTATGTCAATGCGGCGTATGCACCGCTGACGCTGCATTGGAGCTTGGAGGAGGGGTGTGTGAGCGAGGCATGGGTAGGTGCGCTTGGGACGATCGCAGGTGTCATCGGGTTCAGGGAGCTTTGGAAACAGAGTGGCTAGAGTGGTTCAGACAGTACATGTATATAGGGGTGCCAAGAGTCACCGAGTAGTCGGCTAACTATACATATCAAGTTTGAATGGCAGCGTACCTATACGTGCCAGTGTACCGGGCCACTGTTCATTTCGAACCACTCTCGGAATTCGACCTCCTTAATGTCGTTGCCGGTGTTCCGTTACATATTGCGGACTCGTTGGAATACAAGCATGCTGGCTTAGTCAACTTCACCGACGGCCGTAGGTAGAGCTGATGGAACGCTGTGCGGTCAGGGTGACGACGCGTATAGATGAGACTTCCAGCGTACTGCTTCGGTAGTGTACATAGCATGACATAGCAGACAAAAGTACAAAGCAACGCCGCCCAGTGCATGGTATAATCTGAACAAAATTCCTAGAACAAGAAAACTCCCTCAAACTCGAACCTGTGCAAGAGAAACGAACCAACAAGCGCTCAATCGTCTTTTACCGTCAGCCTCTTCCGCTCCCCCGAGTTCCTCGGCGTCTCGTTCTCGTCAACGTCGTCATCAGACCACTTGTCCGCGTCCTCGCCGACGGCGAAAATCGTGTCTCCATCCAGAGACTCTCGCGGCAGCGGTGTTGGCTTTTGCGGTGTTGGGGCTGGCAGGGGAGATGGTTGTCTGGGCGTCCTGACGGGATCGTACGCTGGTGGCCGGCCGTCAGTTGGTGTCTGATCGCCCAGCTCTTCGTCGAGGTCCACGGAGTCACGGATGGAGGTTATTTCGAAGCCGTCGTCGTCTTGCGCAAGCTATGGAGTTCGTTAGTAGAAGTTGGGCAGTCGAGAAGGTAGTTTACTTACCTCATCACTCATTGCAAACCTCCTGTTGTTTGCCGTAGGCCGCCATAGGTAGGCAACGAAGCTGACATCGGCTAGATAAACCAGATTCAACCATCCGTCGAGTATAAACCACCTCGTCTGCCAATGACTGGGCACGAAGTCCTCGTCTCTTTGGCCAGCGAAGGTCCACGAATTGACGAAGAAGAAAGCGAATATCACTACGATACTGGTAAGGATGCACCACCACAGCTTCTTGTACATCAATGCCTTGACGGTTTGTTTGCGGTCGACTAGGTCCTTCATCGTCGCACTCAATGAGCTCAGTGTCCAGATATAGAAAGCTGTGAGGGTTCCGGCCAGTGGCAGAATGACTAGAAGGACAAGGGGGCCAGCACTGTCAGGCGTTATTGAAAGACTCGCAATTGCGTAGATAACCCCAAATACGAAGTGCGTGATAGCCAGCCAGCGGACGTATATCATAGTCTTCCCCAGGCTATCCTTAACGACTCCATAGCCCATACAGACGATAAGCAGCAGGAAGAAGGAGAAGGAGTTGCGACCGGCATTGAGTATGGACACCACGACCATAAGCGCTTTCGATCCGATGTTTGAGCCGTGGCGATTCTGGTAGTCGTAGAAACCCCATGTCATGAGCATTTCCACCACGAGGAAGACAAGGATGGCGGTGATGTAGTTTTGCACCGGCAATATGTCGTGCCTATTCTGGACGTAGAGGAAAGCCCAGAACGCTCCGATGACTGCGTATACTATTGTGATGCCTCCGTAGAAAGGTAATTTCGCGATCTGTGCGGCTGGCAGTTCTCCATATGAATTCCTGAACTCCACGACGGCCGAATAACTGTCGCTGGAGTACCCGTATGTGCCCACGCAGTAGTAGCCCGTCCGCAGGATGTTGTAATGGATCGACGAGGGGTCTTTGAGGTGCATGGCTTGAGTGATGATCTGGTTCTTCGATACCTCGGTCGCATTGTCTGCCAGGATGAACTCGCCTTTCTGTGTTCCGTTGCAAAATTTCGCCTGGATGTTCTTATCGTCGCAAATGTACGCTCTCTAGATGCTCACTCCGTCAGCGGTATACCTATCGAGCTCATCCTGGGAGCTACTTACATCCATCGCGTCCGGGGATATAGGCTTTCCAACAAGCGATTTGTCTCTCCACTCGAATATGACCAAGCTGACTACGGGATCTGCATCGCCCTCTACATCTTCCTTCTTCATGAATTTGGTGAGGATGAAGGGATCCACGTTTCCTCCCCAGGATTTGCGGCTGTACATCCCCGAGCATAGCTGTCGGTTCTCTTCTTTCTGGTCCTGAATTGAAATCAGCGCCGTTGATAGTGTCAATCATCCTTGCCAACTTACCAGTTGCATCTCAGCAGCTTTAACAAGGTCAAGCTGCAATAGCAGCAGCGCTAGAAGCTGTGCCCATCTCTTCATACTTGGTTGAGCCCGACGCGCAAGAACTGCGCACTACAGCACTGGAGACTTGTCAATGTTTGACGGGTAGATTGCAGCTTTGTGGAGCTGAGTCGAGTCCACCTGTCTCTCGGAGTGTTCTTGTCGATGCGCGTTGGCGGAGCGGGAGCTGTCAGCCACGTTTCGGACCGGCCTCCGCCGAGATGTGCAAGGATGCGGACGTCGTCTCGGGTCTCTACCTTGCGGACAGTCACGGCTTCAGTATCTCGTGTATGTGTCTACAGCTGTTGAACGTGACCGTAGTGACTCCCATGACCCGCTTGGGTAGCTTTTCCCCATGTCAGGTAAGCTTTGTGGAAGATCTACGATTTGACCTTAAGCTGCCGAGCACGGCATACAGGAGCGGATGATCACTCCAGTGTCGCTCGAACGAGTGCTTGCCAAACGAGATCCGACGCCTAGCAGATCCTCAGCCACAGCACTTCCTCCGAAGTGTAGTGCGTGCTGTGTGCTCTTAAAGCTTCAGGTAGAACTGGAGGTCCATTAAACTCCACCGGAGCTTTTGAGATCATCAACCGAATTACGCATTCTTGTCGAGGGACAGATCATAGCGAACAAGTAAGAGATTTGGCCGTGTTTTGATCTACCTATGCACATGCGTGACCATATTCAGAACGTGAACACCTTGCCGTATGGCTTCTGAGAAACTGACAATGCCAGAAACGCAAAGTAACAGACCGTTTTCAGATGCACTCGGCCCGCAATAAGATCAATCGCCAAGGTCCTCATCCTCGCCCTAATCAGTAGTCTCGCTTCGTAATATTCTGGGCTGTACCGTTCATGGCGGAGGAAGCGGACCCCTGAGGCCCGTCAACAATCGCCACGACGACATCCTCAGCCAACTCGAGGTTGTCCATCATGTAGTCGTACTGCTCATATCCTTGATGCTCTGAGTATTCGTGGTTGCGGTTGTATTCATGGTACAGTGTCTCGTTCTTCCTTACAGTCCTATACGCCATCGCGCCGACCTCCGCGCCAGTCGGAGCATAGACAACGTCGCCGCTGGCAAGCTTGTAGTAGCCACCCACGGGGCCAGTCGGTGCTTCGCGCTTCTTGGGATCGGGTACTTTGCCGTCTTTGGTATACTCGTTGCCGTCGTTCTTGCAGTTCGGTGTGATATTGCAGTAGCCGATGTTGCCTGCATTGGCGAAGACGACGGCGAAGTCGCAGGGGGCGGTCTTGTCACAGCCTTTGCCCTTGAAACCGGCGTAGGAATTGTAGAAGTTTCTGATGACTTGGCTCTGGGCTAGGGACGGGGATTAGCTACGGATCAAGCCACACATACAAATTTCGATGTCAATGGATGAGGATGAGATTACCATTGTTGTACCCGCTCTTCACACATCGATTGACTTGCCCACCTTTGTCGGACTCTTCAACCGACTTGAATGGGTACTCGTCGCATTGGTAAGCCGAGCCATAGGGAGCCTTGCTGCAATGGTTTCCACTGCCGCAACCGGCTTTAGTACTGCGTTTGCTTGCAGTGCTTTTGCTTGGCTTGTCCCAGACGAAGGAGTCGCCCCAGCCCTGACAATTGGCCCCTTAAAGTGATTCAGTGTTGGAAAAGTAGGAGCTGACCGCAGAGAATTCCGCCTTACCGAAGCACATGTTGTCACAGACATCTGCTTAATCGTCAGCACACCGTGCGCTTGCATTCGAAAGTCCCCAACTAAGGACAGCTGGGAAGCACTCACCTCCAAGACCATCGTTTACACAGTCAAATATCATGAGTTTTGTGACACTCCGCCGCTCAAGGTTGGCGGGTACCGCAGTGCTCTGGACCATGACAAGGCAAGAGCTTGCCAGGAAAGCTAAAGCGGCGATGGAATGCATGTTGAAGTATGAGATGTTGGGTTTTTGAATAAGTAATTGCTGGAGCTTGATTTTGAAGGCGAACTAAGAAGTGCTGATGATGATGATGAAGAATACTTTTCGAAGGGAGGATTAAGGGATTTATATATGTATACCCTACATGTCTGCCTTCTCTAATTCAGGAGTCTCATCAGCAACCTTACTAACGAGCTGAATATCTATTCTCCCGACTCCGGACTGTTGCACTGCTCCCTTCAGCCTCGTAAATGCCACATCCTCGGACATACTGTGCTTCAACGATCCTCCTTGTAGCTTCACAGAGTCAAGTGGAACTGCTGCTTGCTTTGGCTTCTATGTTTAGCATTCTAGTTGACAGACAGACTCGTAGGAGTCCAACGAAGGACACGAAGAACTCCGACATGACCTCACTAAACTTCAAAGTATTCGTGAGAGCGGGAAGTGAACGTTGGGGGCTTAGGGCTACTACAGCGACTACAAGCATGCCGGAGACACAGCCTCTCCAGCTCCGAATGGAAAAATGGGGTCCAAATTGACGGAGTGTATCTATAGCACACTGAAATTGCTGCTCAACGCTGGAGGTACGAGAACGGTTGGTAGAGGATGCAGCAATCGAGACCGCACTACTCAAGCGGAGGTGAGCAGAGGTTGTGGTTCCAATTGCGGGAGGATTGTCCCCTTGCGCAATTTCGGGAGTTGAGAGAGTAGGATTTGGTAGGATGTTTCTTCCCATTGGTATTCGTTGTACCGGGCCAGACCGCAGCGTTGAGACTGCAGCTTACCGGACCTGCCCTGGGCTGTAGAGCACCTTGAAGTCAGCCGCGGGGTTCGCTTCGGCCCGCATGCCTGCCTTGAATTAGAATTACTCCGCCTCACGCTTGACAATTTGGGGGATTGAACTTCGAACTACAGTTTTCAGTCAAGGTGACTGTTCGTTGTGCGAGCTTGCAACGCGATGTAGGAGGCTGTGAGAAGGATTGAGCGTTAAGTCTCCGCGTTTCAAGTAAACCTATTCCTTCCCTGGCTTTCCCGCTATCTCTCCGTCTGAAAGCTTAAACCAGGTCAGCCTCTATCACAAGGAGTTTGGAAGCCTTCACGGTACCTAATAATAGGTATCCCTTTGGACTATGCTAAGTCGACATAGCATAAGACTCATACGCTGTCTGCAAACTTCGAGAAACAGTACTCTGCATTCAACTTCCTCATCAACAATCACTCGCCGACACATTTCACAAACTGTCTTCACCATGGCCAATCCACCCAATCTCTCGCTACCACCACGAGCCCCCGAGCTCGGAGTGTATCGTGACAAGAACTGGGACGATGCTTCGTTCGCCATGTACACCCTTATCGATATCTCAAACGACGAGTTGCAAGAAATCTGCGACATTCCCGACAAGCAGTGGATGGAAAACCAAGGCGGAGAAGGATCTCATCTGGTGCGCGTTGCACCTCAGCACAATTTCGCCGGCAAGACCCTCAAAGACATCCTCGACTACCACGTTCAGCTGGACAGGACCGACTCTCCCGACGGTGAAGAAAAGTACGAGCTAGATTGGTACCCTACAGCCTTCGTGGTTCTCACGAGCCAAGACTGGAAATCGGATGGATTGTTGTTCGTGTATGCGGACGACGAGGCTGAAGGATGTCCCTTGGACAAATTCTTCTTTCTTCCCAAGGACTCGTACATGATGCTGTCTAGTGTCGCATTCGGGGACGAAACTTGCACTCGATCCAAGGAGGTCTACCAGCACGGGGCAAGCGACATCTCAGCCGAATGAAGCTGATAGTTCCTGCGTGTTGGTGGTCGGGTTTCCAAGCTCCCGGTGACCGCTTTGAAGGTGGAAACTATTCGGTCATGATGTTATGAAGGCCTCAAAACGCAGATGGCCATGACACAACAGTTGGAACTGGTCAGTTGTCGTTGAAGTTCTCCATGAGGCAAAGCCGCGTCTTGGTTACACGAGTACGTTCGAAGCCAAGCAGTAAGGCAGTCAACCGTCCAAACATGCGGGACTTCTGTACTTGCCATTGTGCTCACTACCTGAGCAAAGTGTTGAAAGTGTGGTACGATGCGTGACAGTCATAAACACTTTTGAGGGACCTTAACCCACCTCAAAGGAATGGGCATGAAGGCGCGAGTCTAATTGTCGTCTATTTTCATCATCACGCGTGAACTTCCCGCTCCCGCCCCCGCTTCCGTTCTCAGCCACCTGCATCCACGCCACAAACAAACAACCGAACCAGAATCGAACATTGTACCGTACCCTAGCCCACACAACTACTCCCTCCATCCATGATGGCAAAGGCAAGGCTCACGGAGTTGATGGGTCAATGGCGAGCGCACAATCAGCTGCAAGAAACCCTCCGTGCGCAAGCTCAAGCCGAGCTCGACATCGCAGCACCCATACCCTGGGAGAGCGATCTAGACACGGCACGTTTCCTGGAAACGGTACGTCCACGTCAAACACAAACGACAATGTAACAGCTAGAACTAACCACAAATACTACAGATGACACAAGTATTGCGCTCGAATCTCCTGATGCAGCACGCCATCTTGCAAGAGACAGTCAAGCAGATCTTCACGAGCCGGGCAGATAGAGTCTCGCGGTACCATAAGCAGGTCATCGGGCTGGCTTCGTCTGTTGGCATGACGTTGCGTACGACGGGGAAGCACAGACTCAAGACCGTAAGCCTCTTGCATTGGCGACATGGGTTGCACTTGAGGATCCTTCCTAACATGGTGATGTGATAGAACCGCTCTCCGAAAGCACCCTTCCCACTCACTCAGAGGAAATCCAGGAAACCTGCCGCTTCACGTACAAGGGCGCAAACATCACTCAAGCACGTCTCGGAAGACGAATCCTTACCAGAAGAGCGGGGTGCGAAGCGCACCAAACCCACTCTGTACCCGCACGCCGTCCCCGAACCGCACTCCCCCGTCCTCGAATACGAAGACATATCCGCAGAGGTCGACGCGCGCCTCCGCGCCAAGCGACAAAAGCAGCAGCTCCCAACCACGAAGCGCAAGCGCGAATCGCTCGACTCCAACGCCTCGGCTGGCAGCGGCGGCGGGGATGCCGTCAGTCTGGTTGTGCGGCCGAAGAAACGCGTCAGGAGGGAGGCGATACCGCAGCGGGCGGAAGAGCCGTGGACGAAAGGACAGGTGCGAGCGAGAGTCATTAGTCTCGAAAGGAGGTGTGTGGGAGACAGGGACAAGGAGATTGTGGCACCGAAAATAGCGGTGAAACGGCGGGTTGCAGGAGATGAGGATGGCGGTGGTCTTGATTTGGAGATGCTGAAACAGAAAAAACGCTTTAAGGGAGAGGCGGACTAGGCTTGGATGTTGCACTAGGGATTGGAAACCGGGGAGTTGGGGTTCACAAGCTTTGCGGCGGGATCTTACAGCAAGATGTTGCGGCACACGACATTGTCACGGTTTATTGCAGCCACTCCCGTACGGAGCGCAAGGGCTTGTATCGATGGAAGATGCGTCTTCAGAGGGAGGGGGCTTCGCTGTCTATGCGGCGTCAAAGCCATGTCTACGCGTGGATTTTGACGTACACACATCTAACATACAGCCTCTACTCAATTCAGAGAATGCCGTTCTCGCTGCGATTTCCTGTGCATGAACCCGGCGATACTAACACACTTGTTATAGGCCGTTGCTTTACTCTTGTAACGAATAATAACGCAGCAACGCATTATCTTGTTTGTCTTGGATCAGTGCAGAGCATTCTTTGCTATTACACACGATGTTTACGTACGGAAGATATCAGAAAGGAGTGGTTGTCAAGGTGCTATAGACAGTGAGAAACAGTAAGCGGCAGCCTGCAATTTCCACACCGAGCGACAGTTGTATAGGTATACCTCATCACCTAGACTTCTCGCGACCCCTGTGGTGGTCTGCACCACACACTGGACTGCTATGACGCAGGTTGCGTAAACAGACGGGGATGGAGATGGATGTAGAGCTGCGCGGCAAGTGAGACCCGTTTACCCAAACGAACGCAACCGCACGGGGATGCGTAAGCTTCCTCGTCAAGACGAGCGCGCATGGATGATGAAACGAAGGGTACGGAAAGCCAGACAGCCTTGTTCTGTTCGGGTACCACGGCCTGCTGGGATAGGAAAGTCGGGCGGCCTGGCTGACTCGCTGGGCAGATGTGGATTGAAGTGGAGGGTAGAACACGAATCGCACACCACTCTTGCTTCAGGTCTGTTCTTGGGGATGGTGCAGCAGACGAACCGCTCTGTTCCGGTGGTCGATCCGGAGGGATTCGAACGTGTGTCAAATGCATCTCCCTGTCTGTAGTGGACGTCTCCACAAGCTTTGGTGGAAGACGCTGCTCGGGATACCGGTGCCGTGTTCGGTAAGCACATGCCACAGCCGACGCGGGCGTTCAGCCAGCAACGTTCTGCCTGAAGGATGGTCGAGGATGGGTTGCGGGTTGCTGGTTGCTTGTCGCTTCTCCGAATGCATTCAACTTCGCTCGTCACGCTTGCTCGTGTGCGGTGGACAACCATAGGCGACAAAGACGCTGGGATGCTCGTCCATGCTGACTCTTTGTGGGCATGGCGCCTCCTCCAGTGGCTTCGACAGGGAGTCCTTTCTTGGAGATGCCTGGTGGAGGAGGGGACTCAGAAGGGCAGCACGTTATGCGGGGACTCCAGACTGGGGTTGCGGGAGCATCGACGCCGTTGACGTTGGCCACCACCATCCTCCCAGTGCGACTCAGACATCCTTGGGGCTGACTCCCAGTGTCTCGTTCGTGTTTGGAGCATGGCGACTGGGTTATCGTTGTTACGTCGCCAGTCGACTGTCGCCTGCTCTGAGCTGGGAGTAGCAGGCCCGACGGCAACCGTTTCATCCGTCTGTATTCGCTGGAAGATGTCACGATGTGCGCACACACACTCACGCGCAGCTTACTGAGTGCGTGTTCAAGTCAGGTAGGCACGGTACTTTACTGCGCGAGGAAGGCAGTGTACCCATTGGATAAGAAGACGACCTCACCCCGCACAGTTCCTTCCGCCTTCTTTCTGTCTCACTTCATTCTCTCACCACGTCGTCTATCATCAAGATGTATCAGATCGGTAACGTCTATCTCATCGCGGCCATCTCCATTATCGGAGGTGGTCTGTTCGGTTTCGAGTAAGTCACTTCATCTGTGCCACATCGTTCTACGGGGCTGTATCACCAGCACATCGAGTTCCCCTCACTCACCACGTCTACTTCTTCAGTATCTCTTCTATGAGCGCCATCATCTCTGGCCAGCCGTATCTCTGCTATTTCAACCAAGGTCCGGTCCCATGCACGGGCCCACGATCTGATGTCCAGGGCGGCATCACTGCGTCCATGGCTGGTGGTTCGTGGTTCGCTGCACTCTGTTCCGGGTTCCTAGCAGATTCGCTCGGCCGCAAGAAGACGATCATGCTGGGTGCAATCATATGGTAAGTGATCAGGACAAGCGGAACCCGAGCACATGCAGCCCACTGACACCTGTCAGGGTCATTGGATCAATCATTGTCAGCGCGTCCCAGAACATTGCCATGCTCATCGTCGGACGTGTCATCAACGGTCTCTGTGTCGGTCTCTGCTCTGCCCAGGTCCCTGTCTATATCACCGAACTGGCACCTCCCACCAAGCGTGGCCGTCTCGTCGGCGCTCAGCAATGGGCCATTACATGGGGTATCATGATCATGTTCTACATCTCGTACGGTTGCTCTTTCATCAAGGGTACCGCCGCCTTCCGCCTTCCCTGGGGCCTCCAGATGATCCCAGCCATCCTCCTCTTCATCGGCATGATGTTTCTCCCAGAGTCTCCCAGATGGCTCGCTAGCAAAGACCGCTGGGAAGAATGCCACCAGGTCTTGATTCTCGTCCACGGCAAGGGAGACCCGAACAGCCCGTGGGTCGCGCGCGAATACCATGAGATCGAGGAGTGGTGTAAAATTGAACACGAAGCAAAGAGCGTCACCTACCTCGAGCTCCTCAAGCCGAAGATGATCAACCGCACCCACATCGGAGTCTTCACACAGATTTGGTCTCAACTAACGGGCATGAATGTTATGATGTACTATGTCAGTGCTGTCCGCCCCTCATCTTCGAAGTGCGAAGCTAACGGCTCAAGATCACCTACGTCTTCTTGATGGCAGGCTTGACAAGCAACACAAACCTCGTAGCCTCCTCCATCCAATACGTGATCAACGTGGTCATGACAGTCCCTGCTCTCCTTTTCGTGGACCGCATCGGCCGTCGTCCCACTCTTCTCGTCGGTGCCGCCCTCATGGCGACATTCATGTTCGCGAACGGAGGCCTCCTCGCCAGCTACGGTCACTACGCTGGTCCTCTGGGCGTCGGTGGTGTCAAAGAAGCATCGTGGCAAGTCAGCGGTGCGCCGTCCAAAGCCGTCATCGCTTGCACCTATCTCTTCGTTGCTTCTTACGCCCCGACCTGGGGTCCTGTCTCGTGGGTGTACCCGCCAGAGCTCTACACCAACCGCATCCGTGGAAAGGCTGTTGCGCTTGCCACATCGGCTAATTGGGCATTCAACTTGTACGTGTCCAGGTTTCTCACCTCTGCAAGCAGATTCACTGATCCACCCACAGCGCGCTCGGATACTTCGTCCCCCAGCCTTCGTGAACATCCAATGGAAGACATGTGCGTTGCGCCAACGCCTTACAAACGTTCGAACACATTACTGACAACTCCGCAGATCTGATCTTCGGCGTCTTCAACGTCGCCATGTTAATCCACGTCTTCTTCCTGTTCCCCGAAACCGCTGGCAAGCCGCTCGAAGAGGTCAATGACATCTTCGAGTCCCACATCCCTGCCTGGAAGACCAGGGTTGGAGCGGGGCGAGATCGATGACAAGAAGGTCAGTATCAGCTCCGACTTCTCGCCGGAACACCATGAGGTGGCGCCGAAGGAGACGGTGTGAGTGCGGGTGGGATGGGATGAGGTGGTGGATGGAGTGGTGCTAGAGTTGTATGGGGTATGGCTGATTAGCACCATGCCATTCTAATTTCGTGGCTCAATGCCTCCTTCAAACACTTATGGCCGGCATGCCAAGGTGCCTTATGATTGTCCGCTGGCATGCGACCTCTCAATGGCTGGTTCTCCTGCCTGTAGCTATGAACAGCCTCTAAAATTGGCGATTGAACACTGACAAATATAGCCCGATGTTTGGTGTCAGTATGGCGTTGGGTAGAGGCGAGCGTAAGAAGCAGTAGGCAGGGTACTATCAATGGAGGACGACAAGTAGGTTCTTCTGGACATTTTGGTCCTGGCGTTTCAACATCGAGCATGGATCACAGATCTCAGAATTCCAAGTCGAAGTTCCGCTTTCTCGGCATATAATCCAGCAGCTACAGGAGTCTCTACGTAGGAACCAACACAATAAGTCGTCACGAATCAAACCCACTCTCTGGGTTTTGTGGGTGGTAGCCTCTTCGTGACAAGAAGGCCGCCAGCCTTGTCTCGACTTTCGTAAACTGCGTTCGTACCACAAACCGTCAGCTTCCGTTCGTGGCGTCTAGCAGATATCGATTGAAACTTACGAGACTCTTCTCTTCCGTGACTCCGTCCTTTACCCATACGCCGTAACTCCCCATCATGTTCGCCATCATGATATCCGTGAAGAGTCGGTCGCCTACGACGGCTATCTGCTTCGCTGAAGTCACGTCTCCGTTCGTGGCGGAGCGGAAGTAGTCTAGCACTTCGGCGCGGCAGCCGGGTTTCTGAGGTTGCGTCAGTATATCAAGGACGCCACAGTCGATAATCGGACCCGGACTTTTGAGCCCGTTGAGAGAGGAGAGGTTCAGTAGTATAGATACCTTAGTGGTGTGCCGTAGAACCTTTACGCCGGTGTTACGCTCCAGCAGTTCTGCTTCGCTGTTCGATGGGTCGGATGATGTCCCGGCGGAGTTGGAAACGATTAGGAGGCGAGAACCAGGATAGGCGCGACGAAGCTCCTCAAACTTGTCCTGGATTACGAAGCCTCAGGTCAGGTACAAGTGATGAAAATGTACGAGAAAGAAGCCGCGCCAAGGAAATTGCACTATTTTTCATGGGTACGCAAGGCGAAGGAGCCTTGCCCTCGCATAACAATCTTTCGATGAGTTAGTGGAATGGAGAGAGATGTCGCGTTTACATTATAAGGCTTGTAGACTTCATTCTGATGCGGAGCTGCAAAACAGTTGTCCTTGTCGAGGATCACGGCTCGAATGTCTACTTCCTTCTCTCCATTCTTGCTTTTAAATGCCCTACTCAACGGGATTGGTAGCTGGTTGAAGCTTGGTATTGTGTGGTGTGGCAAACACAATGCGGGATCTCTGATGAGCTTGAAAACATTCAGAGTCGCCGAAATATTCATCGCTGTTACTCTTAGGAGACCCTGTCGTCTTGGAGGGTGTTTTACGCTTCTTAACGCTAGCGCGCATTTGGAGAGCATCAGGTTCGATCAGCAACAGCACCACAGGAACTGTCCCACAACCTTTGAAACGCCCACGCTCCTTACAAGTTCGCTGCCAGAAGCAGAGATCCATCGACTACATTCCGCGACCAGCGTCCACGCAAGATGACGAGCACAATCGGAATTCCCATCAAGCTGCTGAACGAGGCCACCGTATGTACCTTCTTCTGAACTCCGCTAATGTTGCGTCCTACGACCATGGCGCACCTCACTGACACTATGGAAATATAGGGGCATGTCATCACCCTCGAGATCACGTCTGGCCAAGTCTACCGTGGCAAGCTGCTCGAAGGTGCGCGCACCTCCCCCTCTGACTCCTTTGAGATCCCTCGACACCGTCGCGCAAAACTGACACGAACCTACACACCTGCAGCGGAAGACAACATGAACATCCAGCTCAAAGACATCACTGTCACCGCTCGCGACGGCCGAGTATCGCATCTAGATCAGGTCTACATTCGTGGCTCGCACGTACGATTCTTCATTGTCCCTGATATGTTACGGTATGGAGCTCTCCCCGCAACGGCAGGGGCGACTCTGGCGCGCATGGAGACAGAAAGGCACATAGTATAGGAGCTGACGGTCGGGTTAGGAATGCGCCAATGTTCAGAACGAGAGGTACCAGAGGCAGAGGTGTTGGCTTGGCGAGAGGAAGGGCTACAGTCAACAGAGCGAGGGGCGTGGGCCGCGGAAGGGGAGGCTAGGGTGGAAGACAGCAAGAGATCGGGAGGAAGCTGAAACAGAGGCCGGGTGGGATTGGTTTTCCAGTCGGACGCAGATTGAGTGGAAGCTGTTGACGTGTTCAAGCGGATATTCAACCCGTTTTCAGGAGAAGCAAGACTTCACAGTATAGCACTCCAGGCGTTGGGTGTCTGATGGGGTATCAAAAGCACATTCGCATACAGCGGGCGGCCTCTTCATCTGTGGTGTTCTCAACATGATCTGGCTACAAACCTCAAACCATGGAGTCGCTCATCACGTGAAAGATGCACCTCGACACAAAGTGACTTGCCAACCTGACATCCTCTCGCTACAACCACTACAACGTAAGCAACAGCCGGTCCACCATCTTGCGATGGAAATAGTGAACCCCCGACGTATACTGGCCCTGGGTGCAGCAGACGCTGGCGTTCTCGCACTGCTCAAAGGCGAGGACGCCCTCATCAAACCTACCTCTTACCGACCACATGCTGACACCAATCCACTATAGAGCTCACCGGCTCCTCTCCTGAGCAAGTCGCCGACACGTCTTCGACAGCCGGTCTCTCTCACACCTGGAGCGCCCAAACAGCCTACTACACCGCTACGATCCCCGTCTGGATAGACGAGATCGCGGAGCTCGCCTCGTGGGCAGCCGAATTCAGCAAGCCTGAAGCGCGCGAAGTCGTCGGCGCTGTTGGAGCATGGATCTACGCATTCCGCAAACCCACCACCCCAGAAGAGCTGGACACCATCAAACACACAATGAGGGCTATACAGGGCGTCATCGAGACGGCATGCGGATACAGTTGGGATGGCGTCTGTCTTGCGGTAGCTACGCTGCAGAGCATCACGCCGCACCTGGAAAGAAGCTCGGAGGAATGGGAGGAGCTGTGCCGGGAGGTTGGGTTCGAGTATGTGGATGGGGAAGTGAAGGGGGAGAATGAGTTTGGGGAACCGGTGGGCGTGGCACGGGTGAAAGAGGCGCTGGAAGCGAATGATTGGGCCGCAGACGAGGTGTTAGATGTGGATGCTCTGAGCGATGATGATGACACATTCGCTGGCACTTTCGCGGCTGAGGAGGTGGAGATGGAGCGGGAGCTTTGGGGATTGAAGAGTGCGGTTCGTGGCGCAGATGCTGAAGATGCGAGCAGTGCTCTACTGGAAGGGGATCATGCAGCGGCCGAGGATGAGGCGTCACAGGTAGAGGAGTTGGAGAGGATGATGCTGAAGATGCAGGCTGTCAAAGGTCTGCTCAGCAGTGACTACCTCCTGAGTGAATTCTACTGACTCTGTGCAGATATGGGTGTGGATTTACCGGAAGCCGAGAGGAGGAGATTTGCTGCTAAAGCTGTCAACGACATCATGAAGACCTTATAACCCATGTGGGACGCTACAACATGAACTCTGTAGCTTGTCGTTACCGAGTTCCTCGCCTGCTGCAATGGCTCTATTCTGCCCAGGCCTTTTCTCACTCATCTCATCAATATACTCGGACAAGAGCCTGGGATCTCCAGGTGGCTTGGAGAAGACCGTCCACACTGTGGAGATGGCTCGACCAACAGCCTGCGCAGTCCCAGAACAGAGACTTGATCTGCTCGTCCTCATTCAAAGCATCCGACGTAGGACGCACCCACAACCTCGACAACGCCCTAGCCGCTCATATCCATCTACTGGAAATTTGATGTCGCCACCGTCCCTCGCTTCGTCTCCTTCAGCAGATGAGTCGGGTCCCGACCTGTGTCTGCCGTGGTGAGCGATCAGAAGCGCCTCGAGACACGGCGAGCTCCACGACAACGCCCTACTTCCGTGCCACCAGGACAGCGGCCTTCGCTCCTCATTGTCAGGTACACGGCCACCAATGGCGCCTTGCCTAAGAGTCCTCACCTCTTCGCAACCTCTCGCCAAAGGCCAAAGGGCTCAATTTAACTCACTGACATCGGCCACCGTACATGCTTTCCCAGGACGAGCACAGTCACATGTCGTCCGTGTGTCCAAGGCGAAGTCTGCAAAAGCCACTTCAATAGACCAGCGCTACACCTATTTGTGCCTTCCCTATCGCAGCATACAGATGTTCTATCGGAGAGGGAGGTCACCACTAATGTACGGATCTTAAGCTGGAGGTCGATGCGACTGTGCCCGACTACGTCAAATGTGTATCTGGGGATAGGAAGAAGCTAGTGTGAAGTCTTGCAACCAAGGTGGTGATTACACCCGAGCGCAGCAGTCTGTAGAACCGAACTCAACATGCTTGTGTCGTTGGTGAATCGTGGGTGGGTGTTTTACGTTTGATCGCCAACATCTGGCGCGTCTCCCCGCAAGTGCCGCCAAAGTTCATCCCGAGCCGGGGCGGTTGTTTCGGGGCGACTCGTCATCCACCCGCCGCTGCCTCTACCGCCGCTACAAGTACATCCACGTCGAGAGACACGCAGACTCGCCTGGACACTGTTCGTCCCTTTGGGCGCTTCCGGCTGTCCCATGAACCATTCTCGGTCTTCATCAGGCCCCATCCTAGAGCGCAAACACTCCAACAACGACAGGAAACGCAAGCTCCAACGCCGACCCTCAGCACAGGACACCATCACCAGCTCTCCTCCCTCCAAGCAGCAGACCATATCCGACCTCTTCTCCTCCCAGCAAAAACCGGGCGTGTCTATCTCACCCACCAGTAAACGACACAAACCGGACCTGGAGCATACCGATCTTCCACCGCCACAGCGTCCCGCTACACCTCCAAAGGCCAAAGGAGCAGCAAGCATGTACAAGTTCACGTCCAACTCTAAAGTGGTCGATCTCACCGGCTCTCCTACATCAAGTCCCGGGCCGAGGACTCCGGACAGGACCAAGCCATCTGTTGGCTTAAGAGGTGGCAGCGCTGGGCGGCCGAATTTCAATCCCCATACCGGTGCTAAGAAGCTTGTGGTGAAGAACCTGCGGGCTCCATCGAAGTGGGACTCAAAGCAATACCTTGAGACGGTATGGCAACAACTGGACGGCGCTTTGACGGCGACATTCGGGCATGGCCGTGAGCAAAACGGATTCAGCACAGAGAGAGAGATGGGCAGCAGTGGATTCAATGGGATCAATAGATCGAACGGGAAAGCCGAGGGCGTTATTTACTCGATGGAAGAGCTATACCGTGGTGTAGAGAATTTGTGCAGACAAGGACACGCTGCTGAGGTTTGTCAAAGGCTGATCAGTAGATGCAAGGCACATATGAGCAATGATTTGAAGCAGTCGTTACTGGCGAGAAGAGGAATGGAGGACGTCGACATGTTGCGAGCGGTTCTGAGTCTTTGGGAAACGTGGAACAGGCAACTGGTAAGCCCTCACATTCTGTCTCTATTGTAAGGGCTTGCACTGGTGCATATGCTTATGCTTTCGCAGATAACCATTCAATCGATTTTCTTCTTCCTGGACCGAGCGTATTTACTCCAATCGTCAAAGCCATCGATACACGACATGGCTGTGACACTGTTCCTGAACAGCATCTTTGAGGATCCTAACCTCAAGTCCAAGATTATCGATGGCGCTTGCGATCTCATTGCTGCTGATCGAATGGAGGATTCGCTCGATCACTCGACGTTCCGAAAGGCCATTGAAATGTTCCATGATCTCGGGACGTATACAAGCACGTTTGAGCCGCGTATGCTTAGTCTCTCGCAGAGTTACATCGCTGAATGGGCAGAGAAAACAAGCAAGGAGAGAGATCTGGCCGGCTATGTCAACGCCTCTGTGCAGTTCATGCAAAGGGAGATGGGAAGATGCGAGATGTTTGGTCTAGATGCGACAACGAGAAGAGATCTCCTCGCGCTCCTGGAAGACCATCTGGTGCAACGACAGGAGTCTTCCTTAAGTGAGTAGACGTTCCTATACTGCATGAGCGCTTTGAAATAATTGACTGACTCTATACAGCCTCACAGGACTCCATCCACGATCTGTTGGATACCGATGCCGTGTCTGACTTGGAAGCTCTATATTCTCTCCTTCAACGACGACATCTTGGCAATCACCTTCGGAAGCCGTTTGAGAGCTGGATAGATTTTACTGGGACTTACATGATCTTTGAGGACGCACAACAGGACCAGATGGTAGTACGTCTGCTCAGTCTGAAGAGACGACTCGACACTATCTGGCGTGTGTCTTTCCACCGCGACGAAGAACTGTCGCATGCGTTGAGAGAGTCCTTCGAAACGTTCATCAACAAGACGAAGAAGGGCAGCTCGACGTGGAACACGGACAATTCGAAGCCAGGCGAGATGATTGCGAAGTACGTGGACTTGCTATTACGAGGAGGGGCTAAGGCCATTCCCGCACAACTCACTACCGATTCGAACGCCGATGGCAAGGTGCGAGAAGCTGATGACGACGACGACTTCGCCGTTGACGAGGAAGCTGAGGTGAACCGGCAACTGGACCAGGTGCTGGATCTCTTCCGTTTTGTGCACGGCAAGGCTGTGTTCGAGGCTTTCTACAAGAAAGACTTGGCGAGGAGACTGTTGATGGGCAGAAGTGCAAGTGCGGATGCGGAACGGAGCATGCTTGCGAGGTTGAAGACAGGTATGTGATATTTGATCTTGCCTCTACCGTTCTCTTGCGCCGAGAGTGACGTCGAACCCCTCCGCACTCACCACTCACCACTCAGCATGTATCATAGCTTGCAGACACTGATGTTGCGACAGAATGCGGAGCCGGCTTCACTCAGAATCTTGAGCAGATGTTCAAAGACGTCGAACTTTCGCGCGAGGAGATGTCTTCCTACAAATCACGGCTTGACGAGATGGCAGCCGATGAGCCGTCCACAGCCAACAAGCTCGATCTGAGCGTTTCGATCCTCTCAGCCGCTGCTTGGCCAACCTATCCAACCGTCCCTGTAATCATTCCTTCCAACATTCAAGCCGCTGTCGACCGCTTTGAGCTCCATTACAAGTCAAAGCATTCAGGTAGGAAGTTGGAATTCAAGCACGCTCTGGCGCACTGTCAGATGAAAGCGGCTTTCCCGCGAGGAGCGAAGGAGATAGTTGTCTCGTCATTCCAGGCGGTTGTCCTGCTGCTGTTCAACAGTGTGGGAACAGACGAGCACCTCTCTTACGACTTCATCAAGGCAGAGAGCGGTCTCTGTAAGTGCATGTCCTTTGTTTACTCATGCGCACCAACTCGGTCTTCCACTCCTCCACCCAGACAGCGGCTAACTTTCTATGTACCCATAGCCGAAGCAGAAGTCAAACGGACCCTCCAATCGCTTGCATGTGCCAAGCTCCGCCCCCTAACCAAACACCCCAAAGGCCGCGAGATCAACGACACCGACACCTTCACGCTCAACGCGCACTTCACGCACGACAAGTACCGCGTCAAGATCAACCAAGTCCAACTCAAAGAGACCAAAGAAGAGAACAAAGAGACGCACGAGCGCGTCGCCGCGGACCGCAACTTCGAGTGCCAGGCCGCCATCGTGCGCATCATGAAATCCCGCAAGACCATCAGCCACGCGGAACTCGTCAGCGAGGTCATCAGCGCTACGCGGAGCAGAGGCGTGCTGGCTGTAGGGGACATCAAGAAGAATATTGATAGGCTGATCGAGAAGGAGTACATGGAACGCGAGGAGGGCGGGAAGAACTCGTATAGTTACATTGCGTGATGCAGGCCTGGCGGTTTGGGCTTGTGGTGGCGGAGGAGCGATGTGATTGTCGTCTGGAAAGGATTGATCTGGGCTGGGCTGGGCTAGGCTGGGCTGGGTTCGCGGTGGCGGGCTTCCTCTTGATGCCAAGCCAATGTCTGGCGTATGAAGATAGCAGCTGGAGCAGTGGATCACCCCTAGCATCTGTTCCTCGAAGTGTGCTCCAGAGGAAGTTTTTCCGTGCGCTCACATGAGCGTTTGACTCAGAATTCACGAGGCGACTTCGGCTGCGACTTGAGATCACTGGTCACAGCATGCGAGAGGCTTTGTCCAGTAGTCTAGATTTCCCTGCACCGCACAACGGTAAGGTAGCCAGTTCCAAAGCGACGAGTCTCTTGAGAGGGTCTGCAGTGCAAGTGTGCCTGAGTAAGCTACTCACTGTTCTCCCCAAGCAGTTCCTCGTACCCTTTCACATCCCTGGAGTCTGAAGGAGCGGGGAATTTAGACACGTCTTGAAGTTCGTCTCCCAGTTCCTTCTTCGAGTCGGACTACCAGCTCTGCAACGGCAAGTTGCCAGAGACATCGTCCGGGAGGTCTTGCTTCAACCGAAGAGCAAGTTCCTCAGGGACTCAAGGCTGAGGTCCACGCAATCTCGAACTACCAAAAACAAACATGATTGTGGTCGACAGGATGTGTGACTGCATGAAGGCTGACTCAAAGAAATGGTCGTACGCTGTGATTCCCTGAAATACTGCCATTACTGAGTGACAAGTTCGATGGCACGAGACTCGGAGCAAACGGCGACCGATCGAAAAACGCAAGTGTCGACGGACTCAAAAGACCTGGCAATGGTCGAGCAAGCCGTTCACTGAGGCCGACCGTTCACCAGGGACTGCTTCTATTTCTTCTGTGTGATTCGGGAAGAGAGAAGACTGTGTTGTGTTTGAGGAGGGAGTTTCGTTCAGGGAGAACACCTCTCCGAGCGTCCTAAACAGAAGGCAAACATGTCTGTCACCCATCCAGCAGGAAGCCTTGCCTACAGAATCGCCGAACAAAGCAAGCGCGATCATCTAGAGAGAGTGCCACCTATTGGTCCCTACAGATTGGGGAGTCAGAAGAAGAGGCTGGCTAGAAAGGGCGCAGTGGAGAGAGACTT
This sequence comes from Cryomyces minteri, assembly GCA_005059845.1. Lineage (NCBI taxonomy): Eukaryota > Fungi > Ascomycota > Dothideomycetes > Cryomyces > Cryomyces minteri. The sequence goes on from NAJN01000002.1 coordinate 117,695, forward strand.
CTTAGAGCGGTGCAAAGGTCCGTGGTTGTCGGTCTACTATCGCCGCGAAAAGGCTGCCGACTGTCTCCTGGTGGAGGAGCAGGAGCTCACAACGTCCGGACAAGCTATGCACGACAACAAGTGCGACGTAGTGCGAGCCACACGCGAAGCGATTCCGTGGATGACACTTCACCATCGGCAGCGCCATTCAACGTTAGGCCCCCTTGAAGCAGCGCCAAGGGGACGAACAATCTAGCGAGTTATTTGTAACCTCAGTCCGCCTAGATACTGCGTACGGCAAGGCGTTTCACATCGTAGGACTGAAGACAGATGCTGCGTTTGAGTGCTGTGGAGATTCTCTGACACCCTTCACTCGACAGGAGACCAGCTGCCGCTATGTAGGTAAGTCAAGACGCGCTGCTACGTGCGTGTGTAGTCCTAGACCGTACCGGTCAGGTACCCACACAACACCGGCCATCGTTCTCACGTCTTCACGGCACAAAGCCCCCGTCTCGATGGTCAGGTTCAGTCTCTCGTTCGCAGTCACGTCACTGCCGCGCTGTGGTCCGGCAAGCTCTTCGAGGACTAACAACCCCGACCCTACAGGCAACGTCGAGTGAACAGATTTCTCTGAGCGCTGGCGAGATCAGGGGAACATGATGAGAGGCTAGAACATGGGCAAAGTCCACGCCACAAGTGGCTTCGAGCTTGCTGGGATGTGCCGACAGCGTACCACAGCGAGCGCGCAGAGAGCCACACCTTACTCGATGTGGGACCTTGCGACGCACAGCAACCAGCCGCCTACGTATTTGCCGTCCATTAACTTCGTCGTCTGGAGGCACGCGCAAGAGTCGAGGAATGCACAACGTTAACGTTAGGCGCTTCTGTCGAAACCCGTGTGACCTGCTGGGCGCGAGACTCCCGGCCTGGCTGCCTGCCTGACGTCTTCGACCAAGCAAGCATTTGGCATCTTGCAGCGCTCGACAGAGCCTCCTCGAATTGGACACACGATGGTTGACGTGTTGAGAAACGTCGAGACACAACCCAAGGTGCCGACTCCCTACGAGGCCTGGGTACGACGGCAAGACCTGCTCTGCTCCCCGCCCCTTCCGTCCCAACCTCCTTGCTCATTTCCCACCCTGGTACGTGTGCGTCACGTGAGAGTAAACGGTCCGCTGAAAGGTGGGTGATTCCTTCCCCCAGCCACACGTTGGAAGAGAAGCGGCGGGCGAGAGCCGTTGGAGAGGACAGGAGGGCAGTCGTTCAAGGCTTCGATCGCGAGTGCCTCGGATCGTGTATTCTAGACGTAACTTATTGACCGTACGCGCCGAATTGCTTGGAAGCTGCAATGACGTTTACCCGGCTCTAAACAGGGACCTTAGCGTGGTGTTCTGCCCATCCCTCGCCGTGCAAATAACTCTTCAACCTCCACCCTTCCTCAATCCACTCTTCACTTCCATCAGATACCCCAGCTTTAGCATTCTTCAAGGACAGACCCAGCCTTCCCCATACAAAACACGTCTCGCGTTGTTTGATCGCGATAGGCATCCTCTTCGCAACCTCGACGCGCCAACAAGTCCTCTTGCTTCATCATAACACACACTCCATTAGGACACCCATACCATGGCCTCCGTGAACGTTCCCACAAACGTGAGACAGAAGGAGCAAGACGTGAACACCAAGTTACAACTATATGGGTGCGTCTCCTTTGGCGATTGCCACCGGTGTATCTACTAAATTGTGACCACCACCAGAATCTTCACAGCCTTCTCCAATGGCAAAGTCCCCTCAGTACGTCCAGGTAGTCATCGCGCGTCTCGGCCTCATCACTAACGCGCCCACAGAACAAGCAGATCGATGTTGCGTTGAACAGCGCGCTTGCCTCGAGACCACTCGCAAGCCCGTCGAAGAAGCTTTCTCCCGAAGGCCAGAAGCTGGTTGCTGATCTGCGCGACGTCATCGAGAAGGCTAAGATCTTGACCCTGACCAAGAATGAGGGAAACCTGCTACAGGACTTCATCTGGCAAACGCAGAACATCAGTGGTGCCAACGCGTCGAAACCTAACGCGCCCATCGACAAGTCCACTGCCCAGCAACATGGCAACCAGGCATTGGACGGCCTGCGAACACTCGGCACTCTTATCATCTCCAACGGCCAATTCAGGAAACTTTGTCAGTACGGTCTATCCATTGCGTCACTGCAGCTGCTAATGCGTGTCCAGTGAGCGATGCCACCATTCTTCTACGTGACATGGCTGGCGATGCTGCACAGACTGCTGCTAACAAACTCAACCCATCCGAGGATGAGCTCAACCAGATCGACCGTCCCGCCGAGGACAACACGTGGCACGATGTCCCCAACCTTGACAGAGACCATTTGAAGAACCAGGTCAAGGGCAAGATCAACGAACAGAAGCCGTTCGGTCGCGGTGATCTCAAGAAGGCGGCAGGCGATGCCACACAATCTGCTCATCCATCTGGTTCCCGCGACCCAGCAGACGCTGCCGATCTCGCTGCTCGTGACCAACAGGACGGCACAAACTCTGGAGTGGATGCTCAGCAGGGTGCCAGGGCTGGCTACCAGTCTCTGAAGGATCAAGCTTCCCAGAACGTGCCCGAGGAGACCAAAGATCGCGTGCGTGAACGCAGGGACAAGGCCAACAACTACCTCAAAGAGAAGCTGCCGCAAGAGCGTCGTGACCAGGCGATCTTCCGCTTGAAGAAGATGGTTGTTGAGATTCAGGGGCACCAGGACTGTAAGTGCCTTTTTCCACTCAGAAGCGTGACAATGCATCACTGACACATTAAAAGACCAGCAAGCCATCGACACTCTTTTGCGTCTGGCAGAGGAGTACACTGGTCACTCTAAGAACATTGCGCAGCAGACTACCGGAACCGTAAAAGGTGCCCATGGTGACGACGCTCTTCAAATGGCTGAGGCTGATCTCAAGGTAACTTCTAGAGTTCATGAACAGCAGTCGGCAATTGCTGACAGATTTGAAGACTTTGATCGAGCGCTTCGCCAACAGCACGTCTACTGACGATCTCTTCGATTCGATCAACGCTATTTACCGTGATGCTGACCGTGATCCCGAGCTTAAAGGCTGGTTCAGGCATATGGACCAATACGTCCGCAAGTGCCTCAAGCAGCAAGGCTATATCCTTCGAGACGAGGCCACTGAGGAGTGGAACAAGTTGTACGACCAGGGAGAGTTCCTCCTTCGCGATCGCTACCGTAACCACACCGACCGTGTTGTCGACGAAATCAAGTTCTTGACCCACCAGTTCGATGAGGACCAGCAGAACAAGGCATTTGGCCACGCTATGCAGAAGTTGTTCCTTGATCTTGGCAACGACGAGAACGGCAAGCCCACGTTCAAGCCTCATCTACTGAAGGATCTCAGCGAGGTTATCCTCCCTGGTATCTTCACCAGCATTCGTTACGTACCGATCCCTCGTGTTGAGTACTCCGATCCCATGATCGATGCCATAGTCGAGAATCTTGTTATCGAGGGAGACAACCTAGCCCCGAACGTCTTCGAGTTCGCCACCGACAACCACTGGAGATGGGGCCGCAAGTCTATCCCGAACAAGCACAAGAACAAAGTCATGTTGTCCGTCTCAGGCATCCAGATGGACTTGAAGGGTAAGTTTGCACGCTCCAGCATATCAGTTGCTCATGTTGACCACTTCGCATAGATGTTAGCTACTACGTGAAGAAGAAGCAGGGCTTCCCATCTGTAACTGACAAGGGTGTCATGGACATCTTCCTCGGTGGCTCGGGTCTCAGCTTCAAGGTCGCCATGGAGACCGCCGACAAGACCGATCAGTCGCACTTCTTCAAGGTCAACACTGTCACGGTCGACATCAAGAACATGAACATCAAGCTGAAGCAATCCAATCACAAGTTGCTGTTCAATCTCTTCAAGCCAATTCTGTTTGGCGTCCTGAAACCCGTCATCACCAAGGTTGTCGAGAAGTTGGTCCAGGACAACATCCACCAGCTTGACGGCATGGCCTACGAGGTACAAAAGGAAGTCAAGCGCGCAGAGGCTGACGCCAAGAACAACCCTGACCCTGAGAATGTCCAGAACATCTACCAGCGCTACGTGTCAGCTGCCCAGAAGAAGCTGATGCAAGGCAAGAAGAAGACCGAGGATGTCGCTGCTGACAAGAAGGTCAACATGGCCATCACACAACAAGACTCGATCTTCAAGAACATTGCTCTTCCAGGTGGCATCTCCACCAAGGCCACTGAGTACAAGGAGCTAGCCAGGAAGGGTGACAAGTGGGAGTCTCCAGTGTTCAGTATCGGTTCTGCCAGAGAGACCACCAACCTCCCAAAGATCCCGGCTGTCCAGCGCAAGCCCCACAGAGTCAACAAGGAAGGCGTCCGTGGCCCTCAGAATGTTGACGAGGAGCACTCCTCAACCTCATACGGCCAAGGCAGCGGCTATGGTCAGCGCACTGGATACGATCGGGATGCTGGTTACGGTCAGGGCGCTGGCTACGGCCAGACCACTGGCTCCGAGCAGTATGCTGGCTACGACGCTGGATACGGCCAAAACACCAACGCTACGTACGGTGCATCCAACGTTAGCTCCGGCTTCTCCAACCAGGTCAACGAAGCATTCGATGGCAACGCTGGTTACGCCAGCAAGCTGGAGCCCGTCGTAAACGGCTCTACTGGCCACACTCTTCTCGGTACTCACAACCCTGTCCTCACCGGCAGCGTCTGATTTGTCTTCTCCTGAACCGGCCTGATTGTCGTCATGCCCTTCTTCTGGAAAGTGTCTCATTTGTCCTGCTTGTTATCATGATACCACCATCGCGCACACCTATACCCGGCCGATAATTAGTAATGTGGGCGGAGGTTGTCTGGGAGAAGCAGCAAAGCGAGGGCACTTGTGATGCGAGTGGACGGGCGTTGCAAAACTAGCGAGCGGGTCTTTTCTCTTTGGTTCTCGATCGCAGTACCATTGACGACTCTCCTTCGTCTCTCTTCACTTTGCTTCCCTTCGGCTGATGCTGCTACGACGGCGGTCGATGGGGAAGGAAAGCGAGGAGACTTCTACTTTGTACTTTATTGGAATGCATTTGGCTCATCCGGACTTTTGACTCTCGTCCTCGTGAATGCAGAACTGGTTTGCGCCCTCCTTTCTGTCTCTCCCGCGTAATCATCCTCACCCGCTGCCAAATAAGCCTTGAGAGCCTCCCGCTCCCTCCTCCTCCTCCTCCTCCCCCTCCTCCTCCACCGCCAGCGCCACCGGCACTTTCGCAAGAACCACGCACCTACAGTTTAAGTGCATCGGCGTACACGACAGTGTCTGTCTGACGCGGCTGCAGGAGGAATCGAATCCACGGTCAGCGCAGACGCGGGAGCGCGAGGAAAGCGAGGAGATCGTGTTAGGGGAGCGGAGCGCTCGTATGGACGTTACAGGTACTGATGATCGGACGGGTGTGGATGGGGCATGCGCCGCTCACGGGTGACGGAGGAGGAGTGGGATTGTGAGGGGATGCTGTTTGGTTAGCAGCCTTGCGGACATTTACATGCAGGAGCAGACAGCTCGATCTATCTCCAAAATCGTGCTGGACTGTTTGTTGACATGACTCTCCCTACCGTATCATGACGGATCTAGGGTACCGACGATGTACCGAGCACCTTGGAAGAAGGCACCGACACTCCTCTATAAGCTTCAGCAACGTCGGACTGTGTCGAGAAGTCCCAGCTCGGTATGACGGCCGAAGTACCGTCTACAGAGGACACTCTTCGGAGAAGTCGTGCTCTGCTTCAGGAGTTGGAGGCTTTCGACCGTTACCTCAAAGAAAGGAAGAAGAAGAACACGATTGCTGTTGCAATGTCGGGACTGTACCTGTTCCAGAACAACATCAAGTCGGAAATAAAGGCGTTTGAGCGACTAGCCGAAGCTGAGCATTCTACGGAGAAGACGCAACATGCGCTCGTCTCCTCAAATCTACCACATTATGAAGCGCTCTGGAACACAGCCAAAAGAGCACGTGGCTTGGTAGGCTTCCACAAGCGGGTGTATTGGGGGTCAGAGAATACAAGGTACGCAGAGTGATCTATTGTGGTTCTCTCCATCTTCTAGTCTGACGTGTACATCTAACCCATCCAAGGCCCAATCGCCTAGCGCCAAGTGGAAAGCACCCTCCTCCAAAGAACAAGGATCACAGCGTTCAAGTTGACATCGTTGCCCGTGACGGTCTCGAATGGATCAAGGTGTCCACTATCACCAGCAAGCGATTGCTGTTCGATATAGCCGGTCAAGGTTGGGAGAGAGATCTGGATTCTGAAGAAGGAGAAAGCGACACAGATGCACGCAATGATGGTGTACAAAGCGTGGACGACAAGGGTGGTGTCCCACTTTTACGGACTGCCGAGTGTCTCGCAAAGGCGTCTAGAACGATCAGAATTCGCTACAAATATCCACGTGTTCGTCTCGTACTCCCACGAATTCAGCCAGGCACGACAAAGGAGATCGATGCTCTTTTGGACGACATCCGTGCCACAGGTGCCATTGTGGAGTGCGGCAGTGAGTGTCACGATGCCCCTGCTCTCGAAGATGTCCTCTGCGATCTCATCACCGACGAGAGCGCGGATGTATCAGAGGTTCTCAACATCGATTGCACCGTGTTGATCGCCTTGACATCGGACATATCTCACACGAAAGTCCCCGACGAACCGCGGAGTAACATGGTCAAAGACCAGGTCAAGGCCGAAAAGAAGGAAAAGCTCATGCCGTCCATGTTGTACCCGGTCATGGCTGGTCGGTCTCTGGTCTGCACCGAAGAGGCAGCGAAGCGGATGCGTGAGCTCGTGGATCAGATCGGCACGGAGTCCGAGAAGGCCAGAGCTGCGGTTCTCATGGGCGACTGCGACGATGGCGGAGAGAAGAAGAAGCTCACGGCGGAGTTCCAGAAGCTCTCGATACACCCTGTGCCACCAGGTCTGCAGCTTCCAATTGAGATCGTGGACAAGGACGTCGAGGGAGCGTGCCTTCCTGAGATCGCTGCCGCCGTCGCTGCGCAACTGAACGACATCAATCGATCTGTCTTCCTGTACGGATGGGCAAGTGGACGGTCAACCTTGTCGTCCAACCGCGTCGCGGCTAGGACAATCGAGAGAGTCATCGAAGACTATGGAACAGATGAGGACCAGATTGGCCCGCACATCTGGCTTCTGCCTACCGCTAGATCTCTGTTCACTAGGGAGAAGAATCGTTCGGCAGGAGAAAGCCCTGCGACAGGAGCTTCGCCGACGACTGACGGTTGAAATTGTGGAGCACCCATTGCGGAGTTGGTCAACAGTATCATAGGACAACCCTGTGCTCCCATTCTCCCAATAGAGTCCTGCTCTCTGCAAAGGCCATCAAAACACCACACAGCACTAATTGCGTTCAAGATACATGGATGTCGCTGGACATAGACACCGCTGCGCCTTGAAAGAACCATCTAATGCGTCTCTCCACATGTCTGAACTTGCAACCTTGGATGTCACGGATACACAGCTGCTCTGCAAAACTTCTTCGGGTGTTTGAGGGGTCTCTGCTGCCTTCGTTGTAGACCAAGGTTGATTGAGGGAAGAGTTCAACGACAAGGCCTGAGCTTGAAAGAGACAATCTGGGGAAACAAGCGTAGCACTCCGCGCCTCAGATTGGAGCAGAACAGCCGTCTAGTATTTGCCTGCATACGAGACAAAAACATCCCTGCGCTGGTACCGACGCGAGCTTGGGCGGTAGGGGACCAGTTGTTTAGACTACATGCGTTCCATTGGCCGCGGATGCTGGTGGCACATCCCAAAGGCGACTGAGACGTACCCCGTCCATGTTCGTGCAAGAGTCTTCCTGTTCCGTCTCTCTGCTCGCCTCTCGGTTTCCTTGGCCACGTGTTCGTCCTGTGTACGCAACCCACCCCATCCCAGGCGTGCCTCGTAGCATCGAGCTACGGTTCTGTGCCATCTGCGACTTCTTGATCCAAAGCCTCATTGTCCCAGTCACATACCATACTCTAGAAACGACGATCGCGTCCGCTCAACGATGGCGCCGGGCACTCCAAAGATCTCTGGGTCACAGGAGGCAGTCGATGAGTATGCGGTTTCATTCCATGGAACCTGCGACATTGGTCGAAGGGGAAGATCGTCCTCGGCATGGACCAGAGCAGTCCTGCCCCGTTCGCATTGGCGACAACATTCGTGTCGAGGTTTCGGGTCTTGGGCGAGCTGGGTCGTGGCGCGTGTCCGACGTCGTGGGTATGGTAGAGATCTTTCGTGTATCCGCTGTGGTGAGGTAACGACCTCTCGAGAGAGCAGCGGCACCAGTGCAGGCTACAATGCGTCTCCACACCACAGCACGCGAGCCAGGCGGATGGCGATCAGTCCCCTGCACATGTCTAGTCTAGTCTACGTTGGTCTTGACAAAGTACATGATAGGACACGACCAGAACATCCCCCTCCCCCTCTTTTCGCCCCTCCCTCACAGCTTCAGCTCGCCCTCGAACCCTTCGGCATGCATGAAGTTGGCGCGCAATGCCGTCACGCTCGTGAAGCCCTCCTTGACGGCCCAGCCGTCATTGCCCGGTCCGCTGTTCTCCACGCTGTCGTAGACGTCTTTGAAGCGCGGCGCCCACTTGAAGTGCTTGTGCGTGTGGCGGGCGTGCGTGCTCTGTCCTCGGTTCGTTGGACCGGCACCGCTTGCCTCGACCCCAGCCCGTTGCTGCTGCTGCTGTTGTTGTTGATGTTGATGTTGTTGTTGGCCGCGACTCTCCTCCCTCCGGATATCTGCCTCCCTCTCCTGCGGCCCCTCCCCCTCCTCGTCCTCGACCGATTCGCCTTCGACGGCGACCTCCTCGAAACAGCTCCCCCCCGTCCACGCATTCTGCAGCACCCGCGTCCAACACACCTTCCGCCCCTCGACGCCCCTCACCAGCGGCACGTTGACGCTGTACAAGCCCACGCCCTCGCCCCAGTGACGCACCAGCCAGTCGGCGACGCGCACGCTCAGCCGGCTCGCCTCGGCGATGATGTCGGCGTCGTGGTTGCGGTCGAAGAAGGCGTAGGAGAGGGCGATGGCCGGCACGCCGCACACGGCGCCCTCGAGCGCGCCGCCGAGCGTGCCGGAGCTGAGGGCGAAGAGCGCGGTCGTGTTGCGGCCGTAGTTGGGCCCGGACAGGACGAGCGCGACGGGGCCGCGCGAGGCGAAGAAGTGGTGCAGGCCTATCTGCACGCACGACGCCGGCGTCGAGTCGATGAGCACCCATTCTTCCTCGTCTTCCGAGGCCGAGGTCGACGCCGCGCCGGTTGACACACCCTGAGCTGCTGATACCACGCCGTTCGTGATGCTGTCGCCGTTCACTGCCCGGCCATCTCCACCCATCGCCCCGCTTCTGCCGGCCCCCTTCCCACCCCCTCCGCTCTTCAGCGGCCGCTCGTGCGTCGTGCCCGTCCTGGGTCTGTAATACGTCGGCTTGATCGCCTGCCCCACTATGTGCGCCTTGCCGATCCAGGAGCGCTGCGTGTGTGGCAGAACGACGCTGACCGTGTGGCCGGCCGCTTGCAGCGTGCGGACGAGGGTCAGGACGTAGGGGGAGGAGGCGGGGGAGGGGGGGCCATCGTCGTTCGTGACCTATTGGGGGGATTGGGGCGGTTAGTTGGCTGATCGAGGGAACGGCAGGAGGGGAGGGGGCAGGCGGTGGGACGGCGCTCACGAGGATGTGCATTGTCGCTGCTGGCGCTGCTGCTGTCGGCGAATGTCAAGGCTGTGAGATGTGGGACTGAAGAACGCGGGACTTCTGCGTGACTGCACAAGGTAAAGTGATGACGGGATGCACAACACATCTGCAGCACGTCGGCGCCTCATCGCGCTTCTGAAGAGCCAATCACACGGCCGCGGATTGGGGTAACTCCATTCGGACGCAGGGACCGCCCCGCGAAGGGAAGGTTCGGCGAGCTCGGCAACGCGCGTGTGGGATGGATCGGGGTACTTCGGCTGTTGCCCGGTCACGAAAGGACTGGGAGTTGGAAGCTGCTGCACGTGAAAGCAACAGTCAAGAGGGTAGAATGCTTCGTCTCGATCGACCGCTTGGATTCATTGTCGAGGCCGTCTGCTAGAAAGCCAGTATGTACTCCATCGCACTCATGCTATGCCCTGCATCCGAACATGTATAACCCGCGGCCCAGGCACCGTTGCCCCATCCCAGAAATGCAGGTATAGACGAAGAGAGCGAGATCAGAGGGGTGTGTGACTTTTCTACTGGGACGAGCCGCCGGAGATGGTGATGACTTGGCCTGCAGGGACAATGCACGTTAGTCTGTGACCACTGTTGTGTGGTAGATGGTGTAGCAGGGCTTACCGTTGACCCATCCACCATCATCACTGGCCAAGAAGGCAACTACTCTCGCGACGTCCTCGGGGACGGCGCATCGGCCAAGCGGGCAGTGGTTGGCCATCAGCTCCTCGATCTTCTCCGCTGGCCAGTCGGGCGAGCCGCCGGGGATGTAGTGCCATGCGTTCTGGGTGAACATGTCCGACTTGATACCACCGGGAGCAACGCCGTTGACGGTGATGCCACGCTTGCCGTAGTCGGTGGCGAACGACTTGATCATACCGATGACGGCCATCTTAGATGCGTTGTAGAGCAGGTGGTCCTTGACACCCAGCAGACCGGCAGCGATGGACGACATGAGGATCAGGCGGCCGCCCTCCTCGAGGTACTTGTATGCAGCCTGGCCGACGAAGAACTGCGCCTTGGCGTTGAGGTTCATGACGTGGTCGTATTTCTCCTCGGTGATCTCCTCCGTCTTGTCCCACGACTCGGTGCCGCTGTTGCTCATGACGATGTTGATCTTGCCGAAGTGCTTCTTCGACTCCTCGAACAGGCGCTTGATCTCCGCCGGCTTCGACACGTCGGCCTGGATGCTGATCGCCTTGGCTCCGCTGCCGCACGACTCAATCACCTTGCACACCTCGTCGGCGGATGACTTGGAGTTGGCGTAGTTGACAACGACGCTGCAACCGCGCTTGCCGAGCTCAATGGCACAACCGCGGCCGATACCACGACCGGCACCTGTGATGAGAGCGACCTTTCCGTGGAGGGAGGCGCTGGGGACCATGACTGGAGAAGACATGACTGGGGGTATAGTGAGAGGAAAATCTGGGCTCGTCAGCGTGTGTTGCAGAGAGCTGGAGCTGGCCAACTTACTCGCAAGTGCGTGTGCTGTACGGGGAGTTGTAGAGTGGCGGTGCGAGGTAATAGTCCAGGGGGAGCGATTGATCCGTTATGGGAGAAAAGTAATTCAGGTTGCGCATACGCAGCAAGACCCTCTCAACACTTATATGGCCCGAACTCTCTTCCGGACTTTGACAAGTGGGGACCCGCGGTCCGCTGTACTTCGGTCTCTCGCTCTTCTGCTCAACTTCCACACCCGAGTGTACACCTGTATGGGGCCTTGTGGAGTGCTCACTACCCATTGCTTCTGCCAGCTTCGCTCCTGGGGACCTCCTTTTCCCCTCCGGTCTGGACGGTGTGCGGCGGATTTATTTGAATAGGGGCAAGCGGCGGCATGCGGGTGCAGGAGCGGAGCACGGGTCCGTGAAGGCGGGGTTTGAACCGGTGGTGAAGATCCGTAGGGA